>BMAV01020420.1:138604-156759 GCA_019973955.1 Trichonephila inaurata madagascariensis | reverse complement strand
ATAAATTTTGTTGTGCTATCTCTTGTCTTTCTTGGTGTTGCATTTACAGTGGCCAGCAGTATATATGTGTGTTTAATTAATCCAAATTTTTACACAAATATATGCTGTAAATTTTGAAGGGAGCTGTTGAACTTGTGTCTAAAATTCGTCTTTTCCATTTGGATATTTTTGAATATATTTTGCGATGAATAATGAAATGTTGTGCAAAAATTATTTTTATGTATTAGTAATTGTTGAAAAGTTTCAGTAAAGGACATTCATTCAGGAGCATCCTTGAAAAGTATGTAAAACTTCTTAGAATGTTTAAAAAAAGTAATTTTTCACATAACAAAGAATTATTCAGGTTGATTGAACTTATATTTCCTTTATTTTATTTGGAATGTTTGCTCTTTGTTATTCAAGTTGCTTATGTTAAGGATTCTTTGTGTTAGCTCAATTAAAAGGAAAACTGTAATGAGTGATTTATTAAATAAATAAAGTGCTCCAAACTGTTTTTCTCTTTTTACTGGTTCTTCTTTTACTCTATTTTGAAATAACATTTGCTTACACGAATTTTTAGTTCTAACACATATCTCCTCCTTAACTACGTTTTTCTTTTTCTTTTTTTTTTAAAAAAAAAACTCTATTTTTCTAATTTAACTGTAATCAGAAAATGTTCGGATTATGCTTACAAATGTGTCAGACACTTGGTCAACTTCATGGCTTGCTTACTTTGTATTATGGAGTTATGGGTAATGTCCAAATTTTGTAATCACTTTTTTTCTTGTACTTCAACTTGAACACAGCATGTCGTTCTCATTATAATAGTATTTCGTGTTAAATTATTGAATTCATCGGATGCAATAAATAAATTAACAAGGTTCTAAAAATTGATGTTCCAATTAATGTTTTTTTATTCGATGGAGAACTTTCTAATATAATTTGTGTTGATGATAATTCTTTGCTATTAAAAAAGTTAATATCATAGGAATCGGGATTTTAGCGGGACTGCCTGAAGATTAACTGCACAAAGAGACATCGTTCAGGTCGGGTTCAAGTTATGAAACTATAGTTCACTGAAGAAAGTTCCACTTTTCTAGATCACCTCCAATTGTAGTTCAACTCAAAAAACGGTAGGTCACCAATTAAATATAATAACAATAAGCAACAATAAACTTGTTATTAAGTAGAGATAAATAGTTAGATAGTAATTTTATTCCTAATTCAAATAAGAATTTTTATATGTTGTATGAACTTATAGAATCAATTTTCACTGTACACTAATTTTAATATTTTTGTAATAAATATGAACTGTTTTTGTTTTATAAATATACAACAAGAGTTTCATTCTAACTATTTTTACGGGTTTTTTTGGGAGGAACGTTTAGAGTTTTTTTCATTTTACACTATTTTTTAAAGTTGTAGAACTTATGCCCAAATTTACTATAGGTCGCATGTATTTTTTACATGGTTTTCTAGGGAACATATTTTCCTTGTATAAATAGAGTTCGTGTAAATAGTTTTTTAATATTGATTTCCTAGCATCTCAAAACAATTATCTATTCGGAAAAAAGCACATGGATAATGGAACTATTCAAGTACCGTAGTTTTATCCCGAAGCCTGATGATAATTTTAAAAGACAATTTTATAATGTGAACGCAGGTTTATAATTTTATAACATTCTAGAAAGAGATAAAACAATTTAAATTTTCAAAGAATGCTGCTGTCATGAGGAAGTTCAATACTGGCTTAAAAAGTTTGCAACAAATCTTAAAAGTATAAATACAGAATAAATATAATACTTCTATAAAACTAAAATCTTTCACTATAAATGTAATACATATTTAATATTTCAAAGATTTAACTACGTTCAACTGTGCTTATTTAATGATAGAATTAAAATAATTTCATAGACTGAATGTTTTGCAACTCGATCGTACCAAAGCATTTGAAAATAAATTAAGCCTACACAATGTATTAGTGTAAAAGTTGCATGTTGATAGAAAAATTATTTAAATACTCTCATCTTTGATATTGAAATATTGCTATTATAGTAAAAAAATCTTGTTAACATATTAATATGAATACTTCTATATTTATATTGTTTCTAAATTGGTAATCTTTAAAAAATGATTTGAATAAAAACCAGCTATAATCATTTTAATTCCCAATTTTATTTCATATATTTTCATAAAATCCTGTGAAATTATTTAAGTAAATGGCACTAAAATGTGAGCTATTTAAGATTAAGAAAATAAAAAAGAACTATTATTTCTTCTTTGTAAATTTTACAATACATTCTATGGAATTATAATATTTTTGGGATAGAGAATTCAAACACACACTGCTAAGGTAGAAGTCATTGATCCTCCTTTTTTACGACCTGGATAATCAGGAATTTTATCCATCATAACAATGAAAATTACAATTTTTTGTTTTAAACTTTTAATTCACCAAGTCGACTAAGGCTAATTGAAGAGTTTTATTTGTTATATGCAGTTTACGTCTAAGGTAAAGGCTTATCAGAAAAATGAGACCCAATCCTTTATTATATGTACATAACAAGTATTTAACTGTCCTGTTTTTCTAACTTATAATAAAAGTAAATTTCTAAAGAATCTCAAATTTTGCTTTTCGTTAACAATAAAGTTGAAGTAAACACATTTACTTTTTTATGTAATAAGTACTTCATGGTCTTCTTGTGCAAATAATTAATGACGTGAGGTCATTGAAATGTTTTCATAAATTGTACATTAAACTATGAAACAAATGTAAGGTACATTTGGATTTATTCAAACTTTTATTTTAAAAAGTACAAATTAAAAAAAAATGAATTGAGAATTTTACTAGTCCAAGAAACAAACTACTTCACAATTCAGAAATTTTCCTTGTTGAGAAAATTATTGAATATGAGCTTAAATTATCCGAATACGTTCGGAACCATGATTTTTCAAAAGCATATAAATGGATAATATTTATGATATTTAGTGTCACTTAGATTAGAAAATGTATATAAAATTGTTTTAAAAATATTATTACAATAAAAAATTATTTAAGTACAATATTTTGACAAAAAATGAACATAGAATGACCCATTTTCAAAATATTCTCCTTTTGTAAAAAATGCTTCTATTATAATAATATTTTGCCTGTATACAGTTCAGACCTCTTTTCAGAGGCCCAACTAGAATTTTTGAAATATATAACTTAGAAGTGGGTTTATCCATGTTTTACGACAACAGAGGGACAAATTTAAAAAAAAAAATGCCGATAGTTATTTCAATGGGTTGTAACTCTGAAAATAATGCGAAATTTTCAAAAATCGTAGTTGAGCCTCTGTACAGAGGTCTGAGCTATATACAGGCAAACTATTATTATAATAGAATCATTTTTCACAAAAAGAGAACATTTTGAAAAAATTTTATTCTGTTAATTTTTAGCCGAAATATTGTATTTAAATAATTTTTTGTCAAAATGTCCTTAAAACACTTTTATAGACGTATTTAATCTAAGTGATACCAAATATCATGAAAATTATCCATTTATGCGCCTTTTTAAAATCACGGTTCCGAACGTAGTCGGATACCCTAATAAACATATGGATATGCTTATTAAAGTTGTATTAGGAATTTCAACACACGATCCTGTTAATGAACATTCATTAATATTAAATTGTAAAAAATAAAATGTATTGAACCTTTCTTTTGAAAAAAGTACTTATTTTGATTTACTTATTATTCAACCTTCATGATAGTTTCAGAAGAGATGTTTTATTTTCTTACTGTGTGTAATATTTAATAGCTTTTTGAAATATTAATAAAGCTTTACAAACATAAATTTATCATTTAACCATCGATTTCCTTTAAACATGAAGAGGCCTTGTGTTAGCTACTTTTTCCTTATGTATTTATAGAAGTGAAACCTCAACTAAGTATACATATTATAAAAAATAAAACTTACAGCTTTAATTAGCAAGATTTGTTTCTTCTGTTTTTATTTTTAAAGTAGATTTCTTTAAATAACTTAAAATAAAATTATAAATTGTAAAGTAGATTTTATCTTATACTGGTCATTTTAATACGTGTTACTCTCAACAAATTTTATTACAATAAAAACAATTACTCACTATAAACTTATAACTTTACAAATTTTTAATCCATATTTAAGGAAAAAATTATAATTTGTGTGTTCAAATATCAAAGTATTTTATAATTTATTTCGGTATTATACTAAAAAATTTAGATTTTTAAACTTTCTTTAATTTTGATAAAATGATTACTATAAGTTTTTTAGTGTTAAAAAATACATAAACTTAATGAAAGATAAAGACAAGCTTGTATTAGGTCTCCTGAAATAATGTGGTTTCAGAAATCTTTGACAAGCTTTACCAAAAACAATTATTCAAAAATATCTGTTTTTATATTATTTGAGAATTTTATTCATATTTTGAAAGATATGCATAGTATTAGTGTGTAGGTTTAGATTTAGTAAAACAAAGATTCATCGAAACTTTTCTAAAGTTTTTCCGATATATTTACAAAGAACCGGATTAAGTTGAAACTACGTGATTATTTTTGTTTTAGATACAAAAGTTGCTCTACCATAATCTCTTTTTTTTTAAAAGTTAAACTTAAAATTACTTTAATTTCTCAACATTTTAATTCTCAGAATAAACTTTTCTGCACATTCTTCTTTGAATCAAATCTTTAAAGGCCTTTAATGCTTCTTTAGTAGCATTTAACGAAAGCAATTTCACTTGAAAAAAAAAACGTTCACATTTATATTTCAAATAATTTTTGATGCAGTTAAGTATCTCAAATAGACTGCATTGTAGTTCTTACTTATAAATTAATTTGCAAACTCCAAAATTTTCTTGTTACTTCTTCATAGTTAAAAAACACTAAACTAAACGACTGTCGAAACATAGAAGTGAAATTCGAAAGTCTTAAATATCTTGAACCACCCGATAAGTTTCAATATTCTATTGCCTAAGATACTATGTTCCTCTAATCCAGCAAAATAAAAATCGATTCATATCCCAAGATACAACTGAGTCTTTCGGTTAATATATCTCCGAAATCCCGAGGGACGATTCTCTGAAGCCAAAAAGCGACACAAAAATAAACGAAACACATCACAGGATAAGAAAAAAAGCAATATCATAGTCTCAGGTACGTACCATTATTGTCATTTAATGAAATGGTAAGACCATCGTCTCTGAGCCATGACGTTACAAAGACATATTCTTTTCCGTTTCCCGATATATCGCAGCGGAGTAGCGCAACGTTGCCTTTGATGATGAACTCTGCGTCGTAGGCAGTCACTTTGTAGTCTTGAAGAACTGGAAATAGAGAGATAAGATAGGAGTCAGATGAAGAGCAAAGAAATTGGTTATTTGGATTTGCATTCACTGCTGTTATTTTTTTTATGTTGCATTTGTAAGTAATACAGTCGTCTTTTGTGGGAAGTATATTAGATGTGGAATGCGACTCTAAGAGTTCAAGCTCATCGCAGACATATGTATAAATATTTATTTTTATTCGCATACACATAGATATTACTTTTATGCTAGAATTTAATCTGTAATAAGATTATTTTTTTTAGTTGTAAAAGTATCTCAGGGTTTTCAAGGCTCATATCTAATTTCTTAATTTTTAATCGAGAGAAGTATTTTGGAATATATTTAAATTTATGCAGCAAGTAAGAGACAGAAAATGTGATATATTAATTTTATTATTAGAGCCAGATTTAGTGAAATTTAAATAATATAAGGAAACATTGAAGTATATAAAATTAAGTTGTTCTCTTTAAAAAAAATATTGCTTGTTTATTATTTAGTTAGAAATGCAGAACAAATAAATACAAAAGTTTTTATTCCCGAAATGTTAGTTTATTTTTCAATAAAACTGTGCAACGTTACTATAAACTAATTCCTTCAAAATGTATTTGGGTTTCGTAAAATATATTTTATAATCATGCAAGTAGCTGATAACATTAAAAATGCAATAAATTAAAGAACATTTTAACATAATAATTGAACTCAGTGGCACAACAGCCCATGAACGACAAGGCCTACATTGCCTGTCTCAGTTTAAGTGGGCTTAGGCGCTGGGATGCATGTGACTGATCCATCTGACACGAAATCCCCAGTGTTCAGTTCCCAAGCACAAGCTTGGTACTAATTTATCAACCCACTGAAAAGATGAAAGGCTAAGTCGACTTTGCTCGGCCCGATTTTTGAACCCAGGAACTGTATCGCGGAAGCGAGATACAGTACCACTTAACCACTGGGATTATTTTAACATAATAAATCAAACTTAAATATTTTCACTAAAAATACATTTTAAGTTTTTTTATTTATAGAATTCTCAGTATTAAGAGTTTGTGTTAAAACATTTATAAAACCATAAAAAAAAGTTAATTTATCCTAATAGTTTGAATACATTAATGCAATAAACAAACTACTACAGTGTTCATAAAGTTTAGACTTTAATGTTTATTTTGATAAAATCATTAGAAACTCGGAAATATATTTGGATAAAAAAAGCCTTCAATTTAATTAATTACATTAAATATATCTCATAACCACAAACATGATGTCATTCTTCTTAATATTTAATAAGTTCATATGCCATACAAAAATTTACGACAGGAAACATTTCCAAAGTGTAATTTTTAGAAAAAACAAATTAATTAAATTAATTATATTACTTATATAATTCAAGAAAATTTGTATTTTTAAACGTATAAAAATTTATTCATGCACTCATCCTTAGTACATACACTTTTCTGTCTAATTCCTTGTAATTTTATAATTACTATCAAATAAATGCAAATTTATGACATTCTGCTAAAATGGAAGGAGTTCTTGAGCAGTAAAGAGCGCGTTAAAATTAAAAAGATTACTAGAGTTTAAGTACAAAATATTATTTCTTGAAATAAAATATGAACAAAAGAAATTATAAGCCATTTTTTACTTGTGTTAACATTTAAAAAATTCAAATCTCAAGATTTAATTTGAAAAAAAAAAAATGTGATCTTTATTATGTATTTTTTAATAATACTAAGAAATATTAGAATGAGAGAGTAATTTTTAATTGACGAAAGCCAAACTTAATGTTCAGTAATTATTTCCTGAAATTTCGCTTAATTTCGTCCATGGGACATATATGTATAATATAGCCACAAAAATTATAATTGACAATTATTTTATAATTTTAATTTTAAAACAAAGCTTAAAAATGTAACATATTTTGATTTATTTACGATTTTTAAGAACATTTAACACGAATAATTTTTATAACTACTTTGTCTAAGGCAGAATGTTTGCAGTAAATGTTTTGGAGATTTCCTAAAATGGATTTTCTTTGTTTAAACTTCTTATAATTTAGTTTCAAAATGATTTTTAAGATTTGCATACTTGTTTTAATACAATAATTAAAATTTTAAAACATTATTTTTTAAATTGCTAATAAAAAATAAAATTACTCATGCTATTTTTAGTGAAACAAAAACGAGGCATACTTTTTTTGGGTTTGAAGCTTTCGGAAGTAGATATGATTTTAAAATAAACACAAAAATACATTTTTTTATCCATAAGATAACGAGATATATTATTTTAACAGATTTTACATCATTTTAACTTCCACTTCTTTTTAATTATCACTTTTTCCGAGCAAAAAAAAAACCAAAAAAGATATTATGAGTACAGAATTGAAAATAATAATAGTAAAAATAAGAGAAAAATCCAAGTTTTAATTTGATATGTTGAGTGCATTGAAAACGAAGAATTGATGAAATATTTTATGTCACTTTACACATGCAAGCTATGTGTGACTCAATTTGCCTGATTTAAATAATTGTTATTACTGGAAGTAGAAAATTATGCATAGTATTTTAAAGTATTATAACATTAAATTTTAGAAAAGAAAATGAGATATCTAGTCCAATATATGTTGTCTTCAAGAGATATCAAGACTGTATCCCTTATTTTTAAAAACCACTTCAATTCGGGAGATTTAAATTTTTTATTTAAATCATATTATGCTATTGTAAAAAAATACTTTATTTATGTACCTTTCAGAAATATTTGTAAAAATGAGTACATATCAAAATTAAATTACTCTTGCTTGTTAAACAGTTCAAAAGAAAAAAAGGTACCGTTATATAAAAATTATTTCTAGAATTAGAATTAAATTGATTTTAATGAATGTGCAAAGGTAACAAAAATATTTAAATTTTCTTTAGGGTTTTCAAAAGTGCTAAAAATATCAGGCAATGGAATGCTTTCCAAAGCAAATTGAATGAAATTAACAAACTCCAAATGCGGAAACGAGAATACAGTGTTCCCTTGGAATAAAAAAAATATCATAATTAGCACTACTTGGGGAATTTTACTTTGAAAGAAAAACGTAAAAGGGGAAGAAAAATGTTTATTATCACGATAACGAACTATTTACTGAATATATGATTACTTCATTAAGCAGAAGCGGGTTAACATTCCTTTGATGGGGAAAAAAATTACACTTGAGGCAATAGTTTGTGGCTGAATTATCCTAATTATGATTAATTAAAACGGAAAACTCAATTGTCACATGATCTCTTATTGGATTAATTTCGAAAATAAACTGAAGTTCAGCGGCTAGTATTATGTCCTTACCTGACAGAAGGGAATTTTCAAAAACCTCCCAGGGATTTAATACTTCTTTGAGAAATTTATCAGAAGAATAGTTTGTGAATTTAATGCATGAACAAATCTGTAATCTTAAATAATTCAGAACAAAATAAGCTGAAGAAAATATTGATATGAATTTATTTTGCATTTAGAAAACGTATTTTAAAAGTTCATAATACATTTTCTTACTCAAATAATGATACAAAATGTATTTAATTTTCATAAAACTTATTTCATGATTGAATAGAATTTATTTAAGGTGACAGTGTTCTCAATCAATTTTTAAAAAGTACATGAATACATATATATTTCTTGACATTTAGTATCATTTGAATTAGAACATACATATAAAATGATTTAAGATTATTACAGGAAAAAATTACTCAAATGCAATTTTTTGGGAAAGTAAGAAGATCACGGTACCAAAAGACAATAGAAAGAGATAATATTTTCAACATAAATATTTAAGTAAGAATTTTATGCAAAAGGAATATAATTGCCTACGAAAATCTGGATCATGATCCTTTGTAGAAATTATAACTATGTTTCTAAGCTTTTGACACTTTGTAAATAAATATTGAAGAAATTCCAGTAGATGTATTTATTTATTTTTTCTATAATAATATAATACTTATTTCAAGGATTGGAAGCATAAATAAAAAAATTTTTTAGTTAAAATCAGGTGAAACTTTTGAAAAATATCATTTCTTTGGAACTACTTAAAACTAATAATTATAACATACTTTTTTGAATATTAATATTTTTTTCTTTGATATATATTTCACAAATAATGAACTGGGTGTTTTCTAAAACAAAAAAAAAATATTAAAGTGCTTTATCTTCTTACATTATTCGTAATTTTTGATATGTTACGTCCCACATTCAAATGAGTTCTCGAAAATAAATTCTTGTTGATACAATTACATCATTATTTCTACTCAATACTATTTTTAAAAATGCTACTGAACAAAATAAACCAATTATAACAAGCAAAAAAAATATTTATTTTTCTTCTTCATGTGCAAAAGAAATATTCAAGAAAGCGTGAGTGCCGAAGGAAAGCTTTAGCAATACAATTGACCATACATCCCAAAATATGTGCATTTCTTTCGCCACTAGAAAAGCAGAGAAAATGAAAGAGAGGAAATAAAGATGTCATGGAGATATGAAACCTATTTCCTGATTCCTATCTCTTCAGAAATATAGAAAAAATAGGAGCGTTTTCTTTTTTCTTCTTTCTCATCCTTGTATTTTTCGGATGGAATATTGCAGATTAATATGCTTTGCGTCCAAAGAATGTAATTCTTTGGACATTTTTCTTATTTTTTTCATTTATTCAATTAGATATTGAGAATGATAAATTGGTATGAAATATATTTAGTACAGAGGTATTCTTAAAAATAAACTATTATGCTTGTGAATAGTCTGTAACATGAGTTGTGTAGAATGCTCTATGATTTATTTTGTTACTTTAAAATGGGATTGAAAGCCTCAAAAATCTATTTATCTATTTTCTTTTGTCATATCAGTAAGATATATTTTTTTGTCTCAGTACGAATGGTGAAAATGCAGTTTTTAATACTTTTTTACAGAAATTTATCTATTATTCATCAGTGCTGTTGTTGTTATTTGCCACCTGATTTGCAAAGCCAGACAGAGGCTCAAGAAATTCAAAAGGATAGTCGTTTGCCGTAGTTTTAAAAACCTAGCAGGTGATAGTGTTGGTTATCTCGTTTATACTCCAATTGTGCGGTAGAACACCCTGGGAATGCATAGGGTCTTCTTACCTCTCTTCCCCTTCCACCAACTCATGAAATGACTAGAGGTTCGACGGCTATTTAGAGTACCCTAATGCTACGAAGACACCATATCAGTATTTCTCAAACTGTGGGGTACTCTGCCCTAGGGGGCGTTATAATCCTTCGAGGGGGCGCGAGTAAATCAAAAAGTCAAGAATAAAATATTTTATAAAAAAATATATATAAATTTACTTAAAGGAAGCAAAACAAAATATATTCTGACATAATAAAAATACACGATGCACTCTAATTGTTATCTGTTCCAATTTAAAAATTCGAGAAAAAAATCAACATATAGAGAATTTACTTAAAAAATATCTATTACTTAAAAATATAACTTACTTAAAATATCTATTACTTAAAAATATAACTTACTTAAAATATCTCTGTTACTTAAAAATAACTTACTTAAAATATCTATTACATGAAAGTAACATATACAAAATTTAATACATATCTTGATAATGTGAGTGGATTAAAATTAAGATCATGTTGTAGTTTTAGCGTCAAAGTCCATTATTATTGCGTCAATACATTGTTATTGTGTGGGAAGGGGGCGGGATGAAAATTATGATTGAAAATTGGGTCGCAAGTATTGAAAGTTTGAGAAGCACTGCACTATATATTTACAAACACCCATGCCTTCTCAATGATTTGAACCCAGGCCCTACAGTACAGCAGTCAGAGTCACTAACCATTATACTGTTTTGGCGCCAAAGTGGTTGGTAAAAATCTTGAATCATTAGTTGAATCTTTTAATTTCTCGATACAATATCCGTATGTATCTTTCATGTTGATCATAATAATCAAGGAACAATTTGAAAGCAAAATAAATAATGCATATCATCATTTACATTGCAAACATCAAGATTAGAGCATGATCAATTTGTACTAAAAGCATTCTGATAAATGCATCTGAAGATTTTTCAGATTCATTTTAATGTAGCATAAATGTCTATTAAAAGACGAAAAGAAAAAAAAATACTTTATTAGGTAGCATTTTTTATGACTTAATTTATGAAATGAAGCTTATTTCAAAATAGTTCAACATTAATTTTATTATGTTAGTTTAAATTCATCAAAATATCCATAAGTAATTTATATTCTATCAAAGAATGGTAAAACAGAAGTTACATAGCACATGTAATAGGAAAAAAAAATTGGACAGTAATACTTAAAAGTACTGAACAAATCTGAACAGAAATAATATAAATGTTTAACAATAAGAGAAAAGAAATAAATTTTCTAAGTAGAGTACGTTAACGCTGCACAGTAAATTTTGTATTGTGTATTTAGTGATCGATATGTTAAGGATATGAGACTGGCAGAAAGTAAAAGACATAAAATATTTGTGGATATATAGCAGGGGTAGGCAGACTTTTCCTAGGTACAGGCTACATCTAATTTTTTTCAAGCTGTTGTGGTACACCCAGTGTCAGTGGCGCACACAAGAAGGAGGGGGGATGGAAGGGGTCCACGGGTTCGGACCCTCTCTTGATTTTTTCCCGTTTGATTTTAATCCCATGTATATAGTCCGTAAAGCGTAATTATGTGTTATTCATTTATTTTTATTAATTATAATGCTGATTATTTAATCAGTAATTTATTTTTTACTGTTTTTTGTTCCCGACATTCTACAAAATCAAAAAATACGTTGGACTGCGTTTTTCGATATGTTACGAAATTGGTAGACTTCAACCCTCGATCCCCCCTTCCTTGAAAAACTCTTGTGTGCGTCAAAGCATAGTAGGTGTGGAGAGGTAGGAAAAGGCTTACAATATTTTAAAACTCTTGAGTGCGTCAAAGCTCAGTAGGTGTGGTGAGGTAGGAAAAGGCTTACAATATTTTAATAATAAGTACAGAATATGTACTTACCTACAGAACTAAAATAAAAATAAAAAAACGCACACATTGAAGACCTTGTTTAAGATATCCGACTACGTTCGGAACCGTGATTTTGCAAAAGCGTGTAAATGGATATTTATGATATTTAGTGTCACTTAGATTAAAAAATGTATATAAAATAGTTTTGAGAATAGTATTACAATACAAAATTATTTAAGTACAATATTTTGACAAAAAATGAACATAGAATGACCCATTTTCAAAATATTCTCCTTTTGTGAAAAATGCTTCTATTATAATAATATTTCGCCCGTATATAGCTCAGACCTCGTTACAGAGGCTCAACTAGAATTTATGAAATATATAACTTAGAAGTGGGTTTATCCATGTTTTACGACAACAGAGAGAAGAAATTTTAAGAAAAAAAACGCCAATAATTATTTCAATGTGTTGTAACTCTGAAACGAACGTGAATTTTTCAAAAATCATAGTTGAGCCTCTGTAAAGAGGTCTGAGCTATATACAGGCAAAATATTATTATAATAGAAGCTTCTTTAACAAAAAGAGAACATTTTGAAAAAAGGTTATTTTAAGTTGATTTTTTGCCGAAATATTGTATTTAAATAATTTTTTTCTGTCAAAATGTCCTTAAAATAATTTTATACATGTATTCTCATCTAAGTGACACTAAATATCATGAAAAGTATCCATTTATGCGCTTTTTTAAGATCACGGTTCCGAACGTAGTCGGATACCTTAAAGCAAAACGCAAAATGCATACATAATAATAATAGCCGCAAATATAATAGTATGAAATGATGCGTTTGTTATAAAACAATTCAAAATGCATAAAAAAAATAAGCATTTTTACTAAAGTTAGTTTTTGTTGTTATAGTTAGTAGAATACTTATATTTTTATAGTTGTGTACTTCAACCAATCTTGAATATTTCCCTACATAATTACTAACTGCTAAAATCTTCAGGTGGTCACCCCAAAATGTCTTTGCGGTCCACAGGTCGATCGCGATCGACGTAATGTCCACTCCGGATACAAAGTATGAACATCACATATTTAAGCAACAGATATTCTTTAATAAATAGTACTTATCTTGTAACATCAAAATATGGTTTACCTTTCCAAAAATAAAGGTACCTTTTTAGGTATTATTATAAATAAACTTAAATTTTATTGCTATACTTACCAAAAAAAAAGTACCCAGAATATTACTATACTTATGCATTTAAAGCCTCAAACCCCCAAATGTAACTTGAATAAGTATGCCATCAAAAGATTTTGTCGTTAAATTTTAATTTTCATAGTATTGAAATGTGGTCGCTTAAATATTAGAATGTGTGCAATATTATCACTCCAAATTAAAAAATTTCTAGTAATAATTAACTCAAAAAAATAACCTAACGATTTCAATTAGGATATAAACTTTACCATTTGGGAAAAATATTAATAAAAGTTTTTGATGTAGTAATTAATTTACTTCAATAATTCACGTAAATGTCAACACTCCTTAGATTTTATCTTTATCTAAATCTTCAATATATAAAATAAAAAAAATCACAACCATAAGCTTTCAGGTAATATATTTCACCGAAACCTTTCCATTAAGGGACAAATTCCCCTTCCAAACATTATACTTTTATGATTTCATCACTGAAAAAAAATGTTATTCTAAAAAAATAAAATTTAATATTGTTTTAATATCGCGAAACACTAATAAGCCACATCGAGGTTGATATTAAACCAGGAAAAGAAGAGGAAAAACAATTTTTACACAGCGCCGTAAGAATGTAAATTCCGGTATCGTAGTATCTCTTTCCGTTACCCTTTTTTATTTAAAAAGAATACTTTAGAAAGAGAAAGGGGAAGCATAATATTAAAAAAAAAATAAGAAAGAAAAAGAGTAGAACCACAAAATGAAAAATAATTTTTTTCCAGTTTTTGCTTCGCTGGATGAAGCCGTAGGGTACAGCTGTTTTCGTGGGAGGGATAGGGTAAAACTGTCATTTCCCCTAGAATGCAAACTCCCCTCCCCCTCACCAACCCCGTCCCTTACCACATTCTTCCGGAAATAGAACAAGGACAGTCAGTATCAGTGCATTCGCGTATGGAATCGAATATATCTTTAATGTTGGTACGGTAGCAATATAAAAGCGATGTCTAGATCCTTCTTTGCAATAAATTGCAGACAATGTACAAAGGAAGATGGGGAGGGCGGTATGACCGTGTTTACTCACTGTTCCTGCTTCCTTGCGTGCATTTCTATTGAATATGGGGAATGGGAGAAAACGGCCGTTTTTGTCTCAAAGGATCTCTTTCGAATATAAACATATACGCTATCTTCTGAAAGGAAACTATAAAAGAAGGATACACGCAAATATCCTCCAACAACGGCAGTGAGGAAGCAGAAAAATGGAAGAAAAAAGAAATAAATGTTTCTTTTGAGCAGAACAAAAATAACGTCTGCTATAAATTTTTGCGTTTAAGAAAACGATGAGACATTTGCCAAGGCATGGTGCCCCGCTTTGTCTTTCAGATGACCACCTGTATCGGTAATGGTGGTGTAGGATATTACTCACTTAAAAAAACCCCAACCATAATATTATTCTCCATTTTGTTTTAAAAAATCCACTGAAGAAGTGCTATACTTATACTTTATTTTTTATATAAATGGCAGCGGTAATAAAAGGCAGCTATTTACAACTGTTTTATTTTTATGCTACTCGAATTCACTCCTTACAATTTGTTTACTTATAGTACCATTTTGTTGCTTCAAAGTTTGGAAAGAGTTGTTGAATTAAGTTTAAAATGTTGTTTTCAAAACGTATTTTTTAGAGTTGCTTTAGTTCTCTTACCATTTATATAAATATTTCCTTTATTCAGAATAAAATTCAGACTAGCGCTTCTGAAATAGCGTAGATGAGACTGGTTTTCAATGTAGAGAAAAACAATTACATTTTTTTTTAGAAAAGCAAAAGACGTAAATTCATTCCATTTCAAATTTTATTTTAAAGATTCTTAAAAATAATATAGCATTGGATTTATAAGTTTGAAGCTGAAATGAAAAAAAACCCTATTTTGTTTTACACACATGTTGCATTTTTTTAATAATCTGATGTCATTAGACAGTGATATATAATGTCAAAACTATCCAGTAAGTATACTTATAAGATGATTTTGCTATATAACTTAAGGTTCTGAAAATTTTATTTGTTAGGAATCATATTTTTATTGAACATTTTTTCAGTTATATGGTACGGGCGTAATATTTTTTGTAGCATTTAATTTTTCCTGAAACTCGATATGTAATCCATAAGAACATAAAAAATGTATTATTAAAACAAGGGGAAAAACAATATTTTAAATAAAAAAAAATGACTTCACTTTATTATTATTATAAGATATGTAACATATTGCATTTTTAATTTAATTTATCTGCGGATCATCTAAATACTGAAATATGTACAATTTTTTAAATCACAATTTTTTTTGTATTTTTAACTGAATAAGCATCATTTCCCTCCATTTCTGTTACCGTGTTAATATTGATATATTTTATCATCAGTTCTTATTTAGATATTAAAAGGGAAAACGAACATGTAAACCATGCTTTCCAGATACAAATACATCTAAATGAGAGTCTTTTCTATATTTGATGTTGATTAGAATGTTATTAATTCCTAACCATACATTTAAATAACTTACTAAGTAATCAAAAAATAGCTTGAATATTTGAAATCATATTGTATGCATGTGAAATAATATGATTGCACATGTTAAAGCGATCCAAATGCTACCGATGCACCATCGAAGTAAATATATAGGAAAAGTGTCTGGTAATGAGATGACTGAAAGTAACAACTATTATTTGATGAAAACATTCACATTTAAAACACAAAAAAATTACATTATGTTGCAAAAAAAACAACAACATATTTGATTGAAGTAGAAAATATTTAAAAACACGCAAATGGCATAAACAAGAAAGGCAAAAAAAATCATGCAATCAAACAAATTCTTATAATTTTAATAAATCTATAAAATTGCAAAAGGTTTTTTTTAAATGATACTATTTGCGCATAGTTATCAATTGAGAATATTTTTGGAAATTTTCAGTTTTGTTTCATATAGAAATATTTTTTGAAAGTGACTTTAATCCAAAGTCATTAAAAAATATTAAAACAGAATGATGTTTTGAAACAAATAGCTTAAAATATTTTATTTTTCAATTCTCACTATTAGTCCATTCTCCCCATATATGTATTTATTTATATTTATATATATATCTTGTTCAAATTTGAAATCGTTAATAAAATATTTTTTCAAGTTCAAATACATTTTTTTAAACTTGTAGTGGAAGACGATATTAATACGGTTATTTAAATATTAATTCATTAAAAAAAAATTAAATTCCATTTTTTTAATCTTATATTTATTCTGCGGTTTTTCTGACGATGTTAGACTTATCTGCAACAGATGGTGCCATTAAGGTTTTCTAACGAAGTAGGAATTGGCTTAAAAAATTATTTTTATAACTCGTTATTTCTAAAACTGTAATACTGACTTACTAAAATTTTTATAATGGTTTTTCAAATTATAGGGCTTTAATTATATTTGGAAACATTTTTATGTTGCTTTGGATATTTCACATATAACTCTTTTCGATATTCCATATAAAAAAATGTTCGTTTTTCTACTAAGGTACGAAAGATAATTGACGTATAATTTGAGAATCATACGATTTCAAATCTCAGTGCATTAAAGTGTCTTATCATATAAACCTATAGTTTTGCTTTGTGATATAAACTAAACTAAAGTAAGTTAAGGATTAAAAAAACAGCTCTCCTTACACTGACAACCTATAGCTGCTCTTGTCGGAAAGTATTTTTTCGCAATATTAAGATAATAAAAAATATCCTGTAATTTATTTATAATATTTTATTTTACCTATATATAAATTTTTCGCATCTGAATTTATATGAAACAAACAATTTACAAAATTGCATGATATTTTTAAGAAAATTTTCTCTTTTGTCAATAAGATGACCAAAATAAAAATACAATTTAAAGTTGATTTGCAATTTAGTTTACTTTTTCATTGTAATTAAAATAAGTTTATATGAGCCGAATTTTAAATTTTGCGAATTTGAGTTTCTCATCCATCTGTAGACTTTTAATATTCATAGTACTTATTTCAAAAGCAAATAATTATTTACAGTAATTTGAGAATTCTAATTTATAGTGGATAATATGTTTTATCGTTATGATCCCTTATTATTTACATGGCTGCAGTATTACAAAAAGAAAGTGCAGTTTAAAATCACTGGGATTTGGAAGAGTATAAGACCAAGACTAAGATAGACAGACTCAGTGAAATCAGAGATTAAGATTATAAATGAGAAAACTTGGAGAACGAATGTGAAGGTCATTGTGGAAGAAACTTCAAACGGAAGCACTGGCTCTCGAGGGGCGGTCTTATCGGATATGATGATGAGTATACAAAATAATAAAACATCCCCTTATTGTATTTAAAATGTAATTTTGAATTTCTGTTACTTTATTTTTAAACTTTACATAATAAAATATATCCAAAAATTTCTTTGATTCTGTATATATACAATTACAAATTTTTCTGGTAAATTAATAAGCTAGAGATCCAAAATGATTTCTGAAATGCTGAACAAATCCTTTATCTACATTTCCTTTTTAAAATAAAAAAAACAATTATATCTTCAAATTTTTATTAATTGACTTCCAAAATTAAAATAGTTATAAAATATATTAATCAGCAAAGGAAATCTAATTTCCCGAAAAAGATGTAAATTATTTATTGTACATAACTCA
>BMAV01020420.1:98931-133604 GCA_019973955.1 Trichonephila inaurata madagascariensis | reverse complement strand
ATCTAATTTCCCGAAAAAGATGTAAATTATTTATTGTACATAACTCATGCCAACATTTTGCATTTAACTTTGGATAGATGATACCGCACTAGAACTACTAGCCAGATAATAGATTAAATTTTCTGAGCTATAACCAAGTAATGAGAACGATGTTTATACATTTATATGCAACGCATTACATCCACATACTATGGTATTCAGACTTTAAGGTTAAATTTAATTGAATATACTAAACTTTTCACCCCTGAGCCCCTTGATAGTCTGTTTGGATTCACAATAACTAATCATGGTGGTCCATGAAGCAAGTGACAAAGAGTCTCTATGTAGTGAGGTCAGCATAATTTCTTTAATTATTCGAATAGTTTTAATTATTTTAAGTTACTAAATTTTAATATTGATGCAATTTAACTATTTTTGTTTATTTTTGTCACAAGGTGCATAAGCATATAGTAATAAATAATCAGGCTGATGTTTAACTTCTGTGAACTTTTAATACAAGAAATACATTTATGCATTTTATATGCTGCTTATTTTAAGAAATATAATTTAGTAATTTTTTTTTGTTTTCAAAATATATATTTTTTTCAAATTTAATGTTTTATAGATTAATGTTAAGTCTTATCTTTAAGTATATTTAGGGACAAATAATGAATTTCAAAATCCCAATATCTATAGCAAAGTTAATGATTTTAATGATATTTTAACTAAATTTTGGATTAAAAATTTAAATAAAAAAAATTAACATTACTTTCTTTGAATAAACCATTATCTAATCAAAATTCACTATTTAAATTTCTTAAAAAATATAAAACCCCGTGTTTTAGAAAAAAAACTAAAAAAATTGAAGGATGTAACTTGATTAAAATTTCTGCTTAAATACAAATTAGTGTATAAGAATTTTGCTTGAAACGATTAAATAGGATAAGAGAGTATTGAAAAGACTTCAATCACTTTAAGATACAGTGTATTCTCTATTTAAAATCATAACAGTTTTATGAAAACAGAGAAAACGTCCATAAATTGATACTCTAGAGAAAGTGTTACTGTTAAATTCTGAGATTTCAATGAAATTCTATAGTTAAATAAACACTTTAAGTTTGAAATTAAATGAATTTGTAATTGTTTTCTTAGATATTTTCGATAAGTACCGAGCAATTGATAAAATTAATAACTTTCAAAGATGCAAAATTTTAATTTCCGTTATTCAAGTGCGCATTTATTTGTAAACTCTATATTTAGGGGAAATGTTTTGTTAGAGCACATGTGCCAATTTCGTGCTTCGTTTGTTAGCACACATCGGCAACTATCAATGATTTTTTTACAAGGTAAAATAAGATAAAAATCAATTATAATTTGTAAACATCAAATTTTGATAGTGAAATAAGACGAGGAATGGTAGGAAGGATTGATGCAGGATAGTCTCAAGCGCATTCTGCTGGACTCCAATGTAAGAGCCTGCGTTCTGCGTAAATCACGAATATTGTTTTTAATGAATTTTGTATGAATTTACGGATTATTAGACAGAAAGTCTGGGCAAGGTTGTTAGAAGCCATAGTAGGCCCACAGTGCACAGTGACATATTTTATGCATTGAAGCGAAACATACCAAAAATGCAAAATTTCTCAGCTGAATCTGTATCAGCATACAACCACAAGAAATGGCTATTGAATCCTGAATGTTTCAAGAGAAAGTTCTTTTTATTAAAAAAACGTTGTTAACTCTTCTGAACACGGAGTTCATTTAATATGATAAAAGAAGCATCAACTTTGTAGCAGGACGTAATGGGGAAGGGTATTAAGTGATGATGCCGTATTTCGCCACACAACTGTTTCTTGTCATGCAAACCCTCCATAAGTACCATCTTGCTACCTATTATTATATCTTGCTACATTATTGCTCTTTCATGAGCATATATCTTGACTATGAGTAAATACTCATAGATTTCATTAAAGTCGATTTTGTAATACCGGCAAGCAATTTTATACCAAATTCTACTTAGATTGGTAGAGTAGTTCTTGAAAAGTCCACGAAAATGTATTTTATCCCTAATTTTGCACACTAGAAAATGCATAAAGGCCTTGCGAAATACATAGCACTTTTTTAATAAACTTATTTTTTTTTCTACTATTAAGGGATAAAAAGCAACAGTTTTAACTACAGGTAATTGAATGAATTGAATTGTATATGAATTCAAATAAAAAAAAAACCTAAGAAGTTTTGTGTCCTCAAATATAACTGAATAGTTTGAATTAAATAGATTCTTAAATCATTGGCTCCTTTTAATTTACAGCGTGAAAATAATAAACGCCGAATCACTTCTAACACCAAATTTATCTCAAATATTTCTCTCTCTCTCTCTATATATATACATAGATAGATAAAGATACAGATATAGTTATAGATAGATATAGTTATAGATATAAATACAGATTTATATATATATTCTATTATGTTTTCAAATCTCCATGTAATTACTTGTTGGTGATACTTATCAATGAAAGTCCAGTTATCTTAAAAGTTATACCCCCAAATATTTTGAGAGAATACACTTTATTGAAATTTAAAATTACTCAGATTTACTATATGAGAAATCTTTTTAATATTAATGTTTTTCAGCGGAAGAATAAGGGTAAATACTCAGTTGATATTTTTAAGATTTCATATTGAAAAAGAAAAATACAGTATATAACCCTATAAGAAATAAACTCTTTTAGATTCAATATTAAGTTTATGAACAAAGAATATTAATATATAATAAAAATAAAGCATTATTATTAAAATAATTATTTCTTTAAATATCAATAACAGGCATTTAATTTTTTTGTTAAGGCCATAAATATATTAAGCTATTAAAATATCTTTACTTAAATATATTAAAATATCTTTCAAAATTATATTCACTAATTTTGTTACTTAATTATCTATGTTCCTTTTTTTCTCTGTAGGCAACTTTATTCTTCTGAACATTATTTCTTTTTATTCATTTAACTATAATAATGCTATTTTAATAAAAATATACATCAATATTTTACTGAAACATTTTTTTTTACCCTGTCGGGCTGTGGATTGGTATTTTCCATTGCAGACCCAGTACATTCCCCGAGAACTGGTATCACTTTTTAGAGCGTCATCATATAGGTGAAATGAATACCAATCACAGCAATGTAATTTTGAATCCTATAGTTTTCTCCCCACATAAAGGCCCCTGTGCTTTGTCAATGCGAAATGGTACAATGAATTTAGTTTTGCCACGGGCATTCAAGCCAAACAGGTACTCGAGATTTTTTCCATATCGTATAATCATACTACATTCAAGCTGTCGATTTTCTACATCTTGAAAATCCACTAACTTGAGACGGGGTCGAACCCTCAAACTTGGGCATACAAGGTTAGCGACAAACTAACTACGCCACCCAGCCCACTACTTAAACATGTGTGGTGTATTTTTACTGTAAACCTATATGATTTGTTAAGCCTATATGATTTTAAAACTTCTTATAAAATATTTACCTAATCGCAATTTGTTTAGTGTATAATTTTAACAATGTATAACTTTTAACATTTTTAAAAAAATGCACAATAAAATATCAGAATTCTATTTTATATGTGTGCATATTCTGTCAAAATTTTATTATAGCTGCAAATTTTATGTGTTTAAGAAAAAAGATAACTTAAAATGTTGGCAAAAATTTAATTTCGAATGATTGCCCAGCTGATTTTTGCTTTAAAATATGCAAGTTTTTATTCTACTATTTTTGCATTAAAATTTTAATTCCAGTAAACTGACTTTTGGAGATAAAAATAAAATAAATTAATAATTAATAATTTTTTGTAACGTGCATCTTTTTAAAATAAATTTAATGAAAAGTTTTATGTTTTATAGGCATATACTGTGACTACTAAAGTACATTTAATTCAGAAAACTACACTGGTGTCCAAACTTAACGTTACAAATGTACATTTCCTACTATTTTAAAAAATCAACCACAATTTCTTTTAAACTTGGATTACATATAAAGTGTGCAAAAACAAACATCATATTTTAATTATGTGAGTTTTGAATTATAAAAAGAATTTTTATGGCCGTTTTCGCTGTAGAGATTTGAATTTTGTGTTTAGACTTGTGTATTCCACTTCGATAAGCACACATTTGAATTAATTTTGTTAAAATGAGTTCCCACAATCGTTTAGATCAGTAATCCGCAACCCCTCGTCCGGTCCGTGGATCAAATGGTGCCTGGCCGCCTAAAGAACATTAAACTATTATCATGTTATTTAAAATGGTGCATTTCCCTCGGATTTGAGCTACTTTCCACGGAAATGACTTTATATTCCACGTTAAATCACTTTTATTCATTTTCGGTGGAACTATATTTTATTCTGAAGGCATAATTAAATGTAACTAAATTAAAAATGTTAAATCAAAACAATCTAAAATATAAGCAATCAACGTGTCCCACCCTCAGCGGGCCGCGGTAGAATTATCAAACGTTGACCGGTCCACAGCCATAAAAAAGTTTGCGGAGCACTCTTTTAGATGATGATTTTAGTTGGAGACTCGTTGGGTGGATTGAGCGGAGGATTCATCAAGCAGAAATTGACCGAAACCTAATTGTTTCTTGAATGGTAATATCCAGACTGCGAAAACAATTTCAAACAACGTGCACTTTTGTTAGAAGACCTTGAAAAGGTCAACCAAATAAAAGTTAGAACACCTACGGAAGATCCATATATAACAATAAATGCACGTCATCAATGAGACACGACAGCTTGGGATCTTTCCCAGGACTTTGTGGCTGCCACTGGAAAGAAAATTTTCAGACAAATTGTTTACAGGCTCTTAGCTGAGAAGGCTCTTAATGCCCGTTTACCAGTAGTATGTGTCCTTCTTAACCCAACGCACAAAAGAGCTCGTCTTTTATGGAACAAAGAACATGTGTCCTGAGCAAATCAAGAGTGAGGCCATGTACTTTTCATCAATAAGTTCAGGTTCAGTAACAATAGTGATTCTCGTCGAGTTTTCTTTTGGAGAGATCCTAGGACTTGCTACCATCCTTCTACCATAAAAGAATCTGATTCATTTAGTGCCCATACTCAACTACATTTTTACACGGGTTCTGTTACTGCACAGTGATATAAAGCTGATGTTCTTGAGCCTTATGTGGGACTAATAATTTGTCAAGATTTTATTTTTATGGACGATAATGCAAAGTCGCACAGAGCTAATCTTGTCGAAGATTATCTTGATGAAGCGTTTATTTCTTGAATTTAATGGCCAGCAAAAACTCCTGAACTAAATACTATCGATCATGTTTGAGATGCTTTAGAAAGAGCCAATGTTCGACGTTAATACCATCCAAGTGCGAGCCAAATGTTAAAATATGCGCTTATAGAAGAAATGGAATTATTGCCACAAAATGAAATTAACAATCTAATTTGCAGTATGAGAACACGTTGTGAATCCTGTGCAGCAATAATGGGGGCCACATTCTTTATCAGACATTCAGTAGTTTGTAATTCTTATGCAACATGTTTTGAAATTTTTTTTATCTAATTTGCTTATTACAAGAAGTAAACCCTGTTAAGAATTTATTTGTTAGCATACTTATTCTCAGAGTATGAAGAGTGTATGAACAAAAATTATCACAAATAGAAAATTATATGCAAATATATTGTATTTTCTAGTGTTTGTAACCTTAATTTTGTACACCAGTGTATAATATATTAGCTTTTATAATTTTCAAAATTATTATTATCCGGAAATTATTATTATTATTTGTAAAAATCATTTATCCGAGGCTTCTTCAAAACATTCCGAACCTTTTTAAAAATAATTAGTATCACTTATTACATTGTTTTATCTTCTCTTCAAGCCTTAATTACAATTCGACTAATTTATTCACTATATAAAGATATATAAAATTCACAAACCTCTACCTGAAAATTATCGTTACCTGAAAGAGAGAGATTAAATATGATAATTTCCTGCAATGAAGTAGAATTAATTAATTTTCCAATAATTCAAAATAAAACATTTCTCCAAATGTTATTAAGAATCAAGTAAATTTCAAAATACATCAAAACCGAGCATTTTTTCTTTCATAAACATGATAGTAAATCAAGATTTGTAACAATACTTAAATATATGATATATCAAAAGTAGCGCAATAAAAATATGGAAACGTAATTTCATTATATATAATGTAATCGATAATATATTTATCTTTTTAGCATATATACTACAAGGCAAAGAATTGTTAAAAGTTAATCTAATTGGAAATTGCTAAAACAAAATTTATACATAAAGATAAATTTATAAATAAACTGGAGTTAAATCTGTAAAGCGGAATAATCATGCATTATAAAGCATAATTGAACAGTACACACTGTATATATATATATATATATATATATATATATTCAAATGGGGCTTCGGAACGATATTTTTACCATTGCAAACCTGGTAAATGTATATATATATGTACTAGATCTGCAATGTTAAGTATATATAAATATATTATATATTATTGAAATACAGCGTCTGATTCAAGTTAATATTGCTTATGACTTATAGAAATTCATTATTGTATCAACTATTAATAAATAGATGTAAAACACCTTTTAATATTTAAAGAATAACGATAAATGGTATATGTGTGCTTTGATGTGTTTTCTATGTATATTTAAATATTTTCTTATTGATGTTCTAAGGTATCTTCGAAATAAATGAAATCATATTGGCAATACAATAAAATCTAATAAAATATATTCCCACCATATATGATATATGTAAAACTTGAAATGCGAATGAATATTAGAATAGCTAAGATAGGAAACTTTTAAACATTATTCATATATCATTCAATTGTATAGAAAATATTCATTGCATTTGTTTTCACAAAGCAGATATGCCTTAGCCCATTTTAAAATTGTCATCATCTCAACAAAATACATTATATTATAACAATTTCTTAACCAAGGTTTTGAATTTGTTAGTGAAAAATGCGAAAATGTAAAAAAGGATAGTCAATAGCATAATATATTTGAAATGAGTAACTAATTATGGAATATTAATGGAAAATATTACAATCAAATTTAAAAATAATTAAACTGAATAGATGTTTATTATCAATATATTGTCCCTTAAAAATTATGGTTTTCAATATTCAGTTATTTCAATGATTAAATTTTTAGCAAATTATGTTACATTTTTTTTCAAGCCAATAAATTAGGTATGCTTATATTATGTAGATAGTAGTTTTTGTGTGTTATTAAATCACTTAATTAAATATAGCACAGAACTTATTTTAATCAAAAAACAATCTTATCTCTAAATTTTCTCTGTCAAAATAATTGTAAGACGTTTGTAAATACAATTTGTAATAGACATTAGATTAATGCTTATATATGTATATAAGTATGCTTATATATGTATATAAGTATGCTTACATATGTATATAAGTATGTTTATATATGTATATAGGTGTAAGACATAAATATACTTTTAAGGAATAAAACGCTTCCACTATTCAATCAAAATTATTATTCACACAACATAGACAATATAAAATCCAAAACAAACGCTGTAACCAAATTCAAATGAAGCATAAATGATGTGACTTTGAACGCAACCAAAGAAAGTCAAGGGGAGAAAATATCTAACCCTCTAATTAAAAGGAGAATAAATTCATTTGCTTTTTCAGAACTTATATATCGGCATCTTAAGCAATTCAAGCAGTAAAGATGAAAACAAAGGAAAGGAAAGAAATAACTAATGCAAAAGAAACGGAAAATGAAAAGTCTTCTTACGCTTGCAGATTTGCATATATCTATACGAAACTGTTTTAGAGTGAATCTGGCAGCTCGTATGTGTGGTAGATCTTGGAGAAAAAAAAGACCTAGTTCCCCGCTGGCTCCAAGTCCCGTTTGATTTTCATTCCGTCATTTTTTTTATATAGTTTTACTTTCCTTATTTTTTCTTTACTGTAATCATTGCTGTAGCTGTACAGAATCCTTCTCAGTTAAGAGAATTTCTGGAGGAAAAATTAACATACTTGAGTATAAAGAACTAAAGTTGCGGAGTACTGAAGAGTCGATCTATTTACAGAGAAATTCTAATGAATATTTATTCATTTTCGTTCGTTATGCAATGCTTACTAGTTTGTTCCTTAGGGAAATAACGGAACAAAAGTTATAGATTTTTATTAATATATGTTTATAAGATATTGTAGATAATTTTTTTTATCCGTGCTTTTCACATTGTGAGAGAACTTTTCCAGGTGATGTTTATATGTCAGATGGGACAAAATTACGAATATTGAGTTCTGTTAAGGGTCGTAACTCTCTTTCCGCACTATTTTTATTTCGAATATTCCATTTATAAAGGAACATTTGTAGGTTGTTGTTGTGAAATTAATTGGAAGGGATATTAATGAAAGAAATGTAGAAATGAGCCAAAGAGAAAATAAACAATCAGTGAATATAAAAATAAGCTATTTAAGGACGTTCGACACAAACATTATTTCATAGAATATGTCTTAGAACAATTGTTTCTCTTGTTTCGAGAAATATCTGCTCAAGATAATTATTTATAAGTATAAAACCTTACGTTTTTCTTAAAGCTCAAATATGGTTTAAATAACTAAAAGAATACTAAATTAAAAATTTAAAAATCTAAATGTACTTATAAATATTTCAAACACATTGTTTCATTTTTATTAACTTAAAGGAATTCGATTCGTTACAATAGAAATTTGCAATTAATTGCATTAGAAAAATTACGCAGGAAACAAATGCCGATTAAGATGATTCAAAACATCTCATAATAAATTCAAATATAGTTTCAGTTTAAGGTATCCGGCTACGTACGGAACCGTGATTTTGAAAAAGCGAATATATGGATAAATTATTTTAATATATAGTGTCACTTGAATTATGATATACATATAAAACTGTTTATAGAATGCTATTACAGTAAAAAAAAAGTTAAAGGCAAATTTGTGTCAAAAAATTAACAAAGAATAATATATTTTCAAAAAAAAAAAAAAAAATTAATGAAAAATTCTTTTATAATGATAATATTTTGCCTATATATAAATAATATTTATCTACAGAGTCTTAAATAGGATTTTTGAAACTTTTACATTATTTTCAGAGCTACTATCAATCGAAAAAAATCATCAGTGTTTTTGTTAACATTTCTGTACTTTGATATATTAAAATATGAATAAATCTACACTTTTAAATCGTATATTTAGGAAATCCTTTTCCAGGCACTGCAGAGAAGTCTTAGTTATATATAAGCAAAATATTATTGTAGAAGTGATTTTCATTAAAGGAGAATATTTTGAATGTATGCCATTCTTCATTTTTTGCCTAAAACTTGAAATTTAAATATTTTTTTATTGTACTAATATTCTTAAAACAATTGTATATGTATATCCTAGTTCAGTTACCAGTAAATATAAAAATATGTATTTATGCTTTTTTCCTAATTTGCAGTTCCGAACGTTGACGAATACTGTAAAAACAGAATTAATATTTGACTATACGATAAGAGTTCTTTTTAAAAAAATTATATTGCTAATGAAGTAAATGTTGATGAAATAGTATAACTCTGGGCATTGTTTAAATACTTATATTTAAAACTAATTGTATTAATGTATATTTGAATATATATAATTCGCAAAATTATGAAAAAAAATTCTCTTCATATTAAAGACATTAATATATATCAATGATATAGAATCAATACACACTATGAATAAATGGGAAAATACTTAAAATATTATGTTAACAATTTAAGATGTTTTTCATAGAATACTTCTTTAAAAGATTATTGAGAAATTTCGCCTTTTTGTCTCCAAAACATTCAGCTTCAATTAAATAATTCCAACAATCTAATTCAAGACAAATATTCTATTTCCTCAGGCCTCGAGAGTGCAGAATTAGGCATTAATTAAATATTGCACAAAATAGCATTGTACAATACTTTAATTAATCTAATGCAGTCCTGAGGTACTGATATTGCATTTTTAAACATATTGACATAAGACCCAATTAATTCTTCAACAATCAAACATCACTGCAGAGATTGGATGATATCATTAAACTAGTTTTCTTGATTCTTACCCAACATTTTTAATGAACGCTAAATACAATCTCTAATTAACTTATACAACGTTAGATTAGGGTTGATTAAAATCAACCACTCCCCCAAACAATGATTTATTGAACCAAAACACTGCGCTTCAATTTTTCAAATCGGAAACTTTCTAAAAATCAATTCTTCGAGTTTCCGCACCCGAAATAAATAAGAAAAATTAAAGGAATAGTAGTGAGAGAATCTTACAGTTATTAATGCTATTATGAGGAAAATGGTTGAGAAATAATTGAAATTGAGTAAAACATTTTCGTTCTCTCCTCGGTAGAAGCTAAACATTTTTCTGCCGAGAAAACGTTCAATTACTGTAATTGCTAAAATTAATTTCTGCCTAAGTGTAGTTGCCCGTTTCCTCCCACCGTTTTGAGACGACTTGGTATGATGAGAATTGCTGCAATGACAGGAAGTAGGAAGTGTTAAGGAAGAAATTAGAAGGGAATTTATAATGTTTTTACTCCATTACGCTCCGTTCACGCCTTAAAAGTACTTTCTCTTGCAATGCATCTCATGGAAAGTTGCAATTAACTTTTAATTTCGTTCTTCGTTCTCACTTTACTGATTTATTCACAGAAAAAAAGCGTCTTAAACATGTATGAAATATTTTCAGTCATTTCTGACTGTAGAAAATAATATTCATTTTAATGTGAAAAGAAAAATAAACTTATAGTTAGTTGCAGTCAATGATATAGTTTAATATTTTATTAGCACATGATAATTTCTCACATATAAAGTTAGGTACTAATATTTATTCTTTTGAAAAAATTAACAAGAGAAAGAATCCTATACTAGCGAACACATCACATACTTTAGCAAATTCTGGCTGTTATAGTGCCTGCTTGGGTATTTCAGGGTATTGTATAGTTGTAAATAGTTAGTTTCTTAAAGTTATTGATATCTAAGTCTTTGCACTAAGCCTTCCAATGTTTGCAAAAATCTTCGTATAGACATTACCTCTTGATTTAAAAAGTACAGGATTTGAATTTCTAAAACTTTAAGCATAATTATTTTTCACTCTCCTGAACAATCCCCTAACACAGTAGATTATCAAAAAACCTGTTCTTAGAGGGTTTTTACTTAAAAAGAAATATGGTTTCTCTGTGTCATATCTTTTTCAAGTCTGTAAGTCTAAGATTTCAAAAACAGAAATTTTTGTCTATGTACCCGTTTAATCACCGCTTGGCAGTCGATTGCAATAAGAAACTCATTCTTCTGTGCTCGACAGAAAACAGCCTGTTAAACCGGTGCTTATCATAATTTCAAAACTTGCGACCCAATTTTAAATCATAATTTTTATCGGGCCTCTCCTTATATACATCAGTAATGTAGTGAAGGCAATGATAGTGTAATTCGACGTTAAAGCTACAATACGATCTTAAATATCAACCGTACAAATTATTAAGATCAATATTAAGTGTCTATTACTATTGCTTTAAATGTCTATTACTATAAGAAATAGACATTTTAAGTAAGTTACCATTAAGTAAAATTATAAGTATTATGTTAATTTACATTTCTAATTTTTAAATTAGAACAAATTGTAATAAACATACAACATGTCTTTGTATAGCATTTTATGTCAGAATGTACTTTGTTTTGGTTCCTTTCAGCAAATTAATAATTTTTAAAAATGAATTTTTATTTCCCACTTTTCGATGTTCTTGCGTAGGGTTATCACACCTCCCGGGGAGAGGGGGTCGCTCCACAGTTTGAGAATCGCTGTGTTAAACAGATTTAAATTCTGTGGGTTGTAGGTTCAATAGTTCTACTACAGGTTTCTTTTAAATCTAAAATGCCACCGTAACCCCTAACCACTTCCTTGAGAGTCACTTTCCAAAAATCTCTCTCTCTTTCTTATCAGGTCTCAATTCAACAAAAAGAACCATGAAAGTTTGTGGGTTTAATATTTCAGAAAAACCTTCTTTTTTTTTCTTTCAATAACGCCTCCGTAACCCCCTTTGGGAGCCGATTTCCGTAAAATAAGTTCTTAGTAGATCTTTACTTGCCCGAGAGAGAAAAACATATTTCATAAATTTAAAGTCGATATATCTAATACTTCTAAATCTGACTTTTGTTAGATCTAAAATGATCCGCAACTCTATTTTATCCATGGGAATTAATTTCCGCAAAATCCGTTCTTAATGTGTATCTACTCAACAAAAGTAGCATTTTTACCAAATCTTAAATCAATTAGAATGTAATAGTTATGAAAATCTCTTAGAATTAAATCATTTTTTTTCCTATTCATATAAAGAAATCTGTTAGAAATAATTTGTTTCTTATTAAGATTTTTTTTCCTTTAAATATTTTTACATAATATGGTTTTAGCAGTTGGTTCGCAAGTTTTTAGTTAAATCTTATAAACTAAGACCATTATCACAAGTATTCTACGAGTAGGAAACAGTCTAATTTTCTTTTAAATGCACAGATTAATTTCAGCAAAGGTTTAACTTAAAAATCATCTTTTGAATTGTATTATAAAAAATATCAAACAAATTATACTTAAAACTTTTGCTGCAAATTTTTAATTTATAAATATCGGTTAAATTTGAAATGTATTACTTAGTTGGAATTATTTTTTGAAATGATTCAAAAAGCGCATTAAGGTATCCGACTACGTTCGAAACCATGATTTTAAAAAAGCGCATAAATGTATAATTGTCATGATATTTAGTGTCACATAGATTAGAATACATGTATAAAATTGTTTTAAGGACATTATGACAATTTTTTTTTTATTTAAATACAATATTTTGGCAAAAAATTAACTAAGAATAACCATTTTTCCAAATGTTCTCCTTTTGTAAAAAATGCTTCTATTGTATTAATATTTTGCCTGTCTATAACTCAGACCTCTGTATAGAGGCTCAACTATGATTTTTGAAAAATTCACATTTTTTTCAGAGTTACAACCATTTAAAATAATTATCGGCGTATTTTCTTAAAATTTCTCCCTTCTGTTTTCGTAAAACGTAGATAAACCGACTTCCAAGTTATGCGTTTCAAAAGTTCTAGTTGAGCCTCTGTACAAAGATCTGAGCTATATACTGGCAAAATATTAATACAATAAAAGCATTTTTTACAAAAGGAGAACATTTGGAAAATAGGTTATTCTAAGTTAATTTTTTGTCAAAATATTGTACTTAAATAATTTTTTATTGTAATACTATTCTTAAAACAGTTTTATATACATTGTCTAATCTAAGCGACGCTAAATATCATAAATATTATTCATTTACATGCTTTTGCAAAATCACGGTTCCGAACGTAGTCGGATACCTTAAATGTAAAAGAACATTTGTATAATTACCAAAGGGTAAAAATCAGTTTCAATTTTATTAAATCTGATGTTTCTTCTAGGAGAAAGATAAGATTCTTTCTTGCTTGAAATAATCATTTTTTTAAAACTTAAAACAAAAGAACAATTGTGATATTCTATCTTAACCTAATTATGCTTGGGTAATCAGTTATTCTAATTTAAGAAAGTCATATTCGATACCTAGAGGCAAATACCTTTTTTCGCATCCTCAAACACAAGAAAAGTCACAAAAACTAGCGGAAAAAAACTCGTTTTGGCGATTTTTTTCTCTTGTTCAACCATTGAATCTTTAGGGGATAAAATTTCTTTTGTTGGTGAAAATGAAAAAAAATGAAAGAATGAAAAGCAAGGAAAAAAAAAGAAAGACCAGGGGATGGAGGGAACCATAAAGAGTGTGATTAGAGTCCCGAATTAAGCTTCCGGCTTCAAGAAGCTATTCTTTCTCTCCCAATTCCAATTCTCGTTTGTTCTGCAAATGCCGTTGAAGTACAGACGTGAGAATCTTGCCGACTTTGCGTTTGTTTGAAAGAGAAAATGGCGAAGAAACAAAACAAAAAAAAAATGCTCGAAAAAAAAATAATTTCAGCGTATAGTGGAGACAACTCATGAATAATACATTCTCTTTTTCTGGTCTTTGTGTATTTTTTCTCAATTTCGCCTTCGTCTTCGTTAATACAAATGTTTATAATGTGTTTGAATGTTCATGTGTTCTCTTTCGGTAAAACTACTTACTCAGCGTTAAATAAAAAATAAGGAAAAATAAGCGAAAGTCTACGAGAAGGATTGGAAGGATCTCATATAACTACCTCAAAAATTGAAAATTCAATCTGGATAAAGAAATTGAGAGAAATTTACTGGGCAATTTATTTTTAGTTGTAATACATCTCTAAATGCTTCAAAAAAGTAAAATGTGAGTAAATTTGCTGTATATCTGCTCCGTACGATACAATCATCTGTGAAAGACAGATACCCATGATCCTTTTACTCGTTTCATCATTATTATAACGGCAAAAAACTCAATGTAGAAATGCGAAAAAATACATATCTTATTACTCTTAACAGTATTAATCAAATGATATTAAGCTATAATACGTAAAAATGCTATAATATATCGTATATTTCCGGATAAAGCTCGCGACCATACCATTATCTTTTCCATCAATGATATAATTCCTTCAAAAACAACGATATTAATGCCTGGATATATTGGTTCATAGAAATGATATGATGATAAGTTTTTTATATCACTCACCCACTAATTATTATGATTATTTTTACCAAAGAATGTCAGATTTTACATGAGATTATTGCTTAAATTTAACATTGTTTATTCTTAGGTCTCACAATATTTACATATAAATCTTTATTTTAATTAGTTATTTTACCCAAATTAATTCAGTCGTACATCTAAAAATCACATGTGAAAATCATTTGGTTGTGTGATCCTGTATTTCCAAAACCCTTTACCTGATTTGAAAATTTTTACGCACTATATATCTTAAAGTTTATTTTTCGCTTGAGTGCATAACGCGCATGTTTAGTTTAAAACTGTGATACATTGATTTAGCTTTGAATATCAAGAGGAAAAATTACTAATGGCAGATACATGAAAAAATTTTTCACAAAAGTTATTACTACAGAGTACTGGAGGAAAGGATTTCATAAATATTTTCATTGTGAATTGGAATGTTAAATTGGCAACATTTATATCCTTATAAAATATTCAGTGGGGTCTTATTTAAGTGCTACATTATACGAATTTTCTTAATTATAAGCTACAGAGTCGTTCTAAATTAATTACATTAAATAAAAAAAAACAGTAAAGAATTTTAAATATTAGAAAATGAAAACCTTAGTAACACTTGTCAAATTTTCATTCTGAGCTTCATTTCATACTTAACTTGCAAATGTATCAAATAAAGTTTTTACGCTTGATATAATAATGATATCATCAGAGTAAATTCATCAACTTATAAATAAATTTTCTTTTAAAGCTTGATTAATTACACAAACTTTCTTTTAAATTATTTCATTTTTTTTCTTTTCAGTGATATGTTATTGGATTTTATAATATTAACAATATAAACTTTCAGTTACGGGTCAATATTTTCAAAATGTATCTATGAAATCAGCAACATTTAATGAACATAGTATGTTGGTTAATTGTTCAGCAAAAATATTAATTTAAAGTTCTTTTAGAATCGCATGTGCTTCATAAAACTAGGTACTAAATCAAATAAATCCATGCATCAAATATTTCTAACAATTTACGTATATATCTCCTGAAACACTGGTGTTGAAACTAAGAGAAATTTTAATTTTGGCAATTATCTCCTCAAATACTGAAAAGGATTTAAAAAAATCAGATATGCATATAAAAATTGGTATTAAAAAGAACGAGCTAGGTCTTGTAAACAATCTTGTCAAGGTCATCATATCAGTAGAATCTAAAAAAAAAGACACAATAAGATAGTGCAACAAAATGAGTTATATACATATATATATATATATTACAGAATACGTAGATTCCTTCTGACTCTTATATGACTTTCGAGATGTGATATGCCGGAAACAAAGACATTTTAAGTCTGTATGTTGGCCTTACCATTCTTCTTACAACTCATTTTTCACAAACTATGGATTGTTCTGCGGCGGAATGGGCGAGTTTAAATTACCCTCCAGAGATATTCCCAATTTGTATCTGTAGAACTGACGTCTGTAGATTCGGTTGGTCAATCCATCCAATGATTATCTTCTTTTTCTAAAAATTTGTTCGGGTGGATGAGTTCTACTAGGACAAACGTTCTCATTTCAAAAAATAGTCAGAGCTAACTGTAACCCTAAGAAACGAATAACGTAGGATTCAAACATTTCTTCTCTATACAACGCAGCATCACATAGTCTTTATAAAGATATGGAAGTATGTGCCTCCATTCTACATATTCCCTGCACAAATCATGAAATGTCTTCTTCCATACCAGCCTCTTGTGTGTTGAAAGACAGTTAGAAGTTTCTTAGTTTTCCCCAGATGAAGACATGAAAAAATAAGTTTTGCGGTTGAATCTGGCATCATCACTTGACAAAGTCTTTATAACTCTGTTCCAAAGTCAAATGTTTCTTACGCTAAACTTGTTACACAGGAAGAAGTGAGCAGTGATCAAAAATTAGCTACTTTTATTTATTTATTTATCTTTTTTACAAACAAACTTCTTTTATGCAGTTTTGGGAACAATTATCATTGAATGTTGGTCCTATTTCCGAATTAAATTACAGAGACAACTGATAAACTTTTATAGTCCTGCTATGACTCACTGTAATAGATGTCTTTAAAAAATATATGTCTTTAATGTTCATCATAGCTCTTGAATAATCTTCTTCAGGGTTTTTTTTTTTCTGAAAACCCATAGATCCGAAAAACCTTCAAAACCTTCAAAAGTTGCACACAAGCCTGGGAAACATTCAAAACTGTAAATTTCAGATTATAACATGCCTCATATTTTTAGATGATTCTTCAATTCTTTCCAGCATCCAAACTTAACAGTTTATTTCTTTAAATTTTTAAATTACACTAAAGTTGCCAAAAATTGAACTGTTATGATGTAGAAAAAAATGAAGCATTGAAATTAGCATGTAAGTATAAAAATAATTGTTTTCTATATGTACACTCTCCATGCATATATATATATATATGTGAACTTATATAACCAATACTATAATTTCCTATTTTTGTCTGTAAGTCTTTATTTTGTTATTCCCTCAACGCCTTTTGAGAAATTCAAAAAAATGGATTAAATGTGTGTTTTTTTAAAATTCGATACAGTATCTATGGTTCCTCCCCCCCCTAGAAGAAGATGCTTTGAAAAACAGCAGCTAAGCGGAATCTGAAATTAACTGTTCATAGCAAGGTTTCTAGAGGGATTCATGCTTTTCTTTCATTTTTCCATTATGAACTTTTTTTCTGCACACATAATGATTCGGGACATTTGAAATTCATGCGATCATACAGATGCTATTTTAATCATTTTATTCTTCTCAGTAATAGAGAAATATCAGTGTTCATCATTTGCGTTTTGTAAACCCTTACTTAGTATTTTCAATGAATCTAGTTATTTCAAACTATTTTCAAAAGTTGCACAAAAGAGCCTGGCGTTTGTAGTAAATTCTAATAATTTCCACTCGATACTACTCTGTCTCAAGTCTTCCGACAGTTTGCCATGCCGTTTTATTCAATTTTTCATATTAAACTTTATGACTGTTTGCTTATGTAGCAAAAAATCCACGAATTACACCGATTCAAGCGAATCTGATTTTATTTGATTATTTATTAACGCTGCACTCCAAAGCAAAAATTAAAAAAAGAGGGGAGGAGTTATTGACTACAGATTTTGCAATCGTCAACTATAGTCAAGTGATGAGGACGACATTGAACTATTACCTTATTCTCCAAGCTTCCACAACTTGTCACTGTGAGAATTTCGAGCCTTAACAGTTTTCACATACTTTTCTTTAGTGACATCAGGACTAAAACACATCAAACATTGGAATCGTGATCCTGACAACTCAGGTACTTAGACCACCCGAAGTATGTTAATGAACTAAAGGTTGAAATTGATGCGTTCAAAGCATCTTCGTCTGAATGTATACCTCATACGTATGAACACGTTAACATAATTGATATAGAAAAATTTCTTAGTTTAGAAGAGTTAGTTTTTTCATTGAGTATTTTTTTTTATATATTTGACTAAAATTGCAAATTAATTTAATTTCAAACGCCAATAGGTTTTTCTTTACATTTAAAACTAAAGTTCGGGTCTCATGTCTGCGAGTTCTAAGCAAATCAAATATTTCTTATCGGTGAGATGCGATAAAAATTCATTAATGCATTCAACAGCCAAAAAAAAGTAGTATGGATTTCTAAAATATTTTCTGCTTGTGGGATATAAGAACTTTTTACTTTTACTTTAATTTTACACGTTTTACTTTTCAAAACTTAATATTTTAAGTAAGAAAGAAAAATGCACTTATCAGTGTAAAATGATAATCAAAAAATTAAATAGGTACGTTTTCTATGCGAACCATGTTCTCTTTTGTGTGAGGATTAACCGAAGTAAGAGACATCTCTAAAACTTCAACAAAATTTGCATTCCTATAAATTTCAACTATAATAAATTTTTATAATAGGAAATGGAAGATAGGTAGCCTTAATCTATATTAATAATAATTTTTAAAAAATATTTATCGAGACTGCATGAGAGAAAACGCAAACGCACAGCTAACCTTCTCGCACTCAAACAACAAGGCTCCAAATATTATACTTAGATATGCTACCAATTAAAAACACTATTCTCCCCAATATAATTTAAACTAGCATAAACTCAACTTACTGTTATCTTCTTCCACGAACTCGATTTATTTAACGTTAAGGTATCCGACTACATTCGCAACCTTGATTTTGCAAAAGCGTGTAAATGGATAATATTTATGATATTTAGCGTCACTTAGATTAGAAAATGTATATAAAATTGGGTTAAGAATAGTATTACAATAAAAAATTATTTAAGTACAATATTTTGACAAAAAATTAACAGAATAACCTTTTTTCCAAATGTTCTCCTTTTGTAAAAAATGCTTCTATTGTATTAATATTTTACCTTTATTCAGCTCAGACCTCTGTACAGAGGCTCAACTAGAATTTTTGAAACGCATAACTTGGAAGTCAGTTTATCCATGTTTTACGAAAACAGAAGGGAGAAATTTTAAGAAAATACGCCGTTAATTATTTGAAATGGTTGTAACTCTGAAAATAATGTGAATTTTTCAAAAATCATAGTTGAGCCTCTGTACAGAGGTCTGAGCTATATACAGGCAAAATATTAATACAATAGAAGCATTTTTTACAAAAGGAGAACATTTGGAAGAAAGGTTATTCTAAGTTCCTTTTTTGCCAAAATATTGTATTTAAATAATTCTTTTTTGTTATAATATACTTAAAACAAATTTATTAATGTATTCTAATCTAAGTGACACTAAATATCATGAAAATTATACATTTATGCTCTTTTTTAAAATCATGGTTCCGAACGTAGTCGGATACCTTAAATAGTTATTCAAATTAACATATATCGCGACTCCTTTACAAAAGTAGGCTCTTCAATCAAAGATGGATCAAAAGAGTTTATATAAGCGGAAGAACACGAGTGTGAAAGAGATTGTGTAGCACTAAAAAGCAACATTTGGATTATTGGAGACACACCTCATAATTTTGAACATCGGACAAATGATGCGGATGACACTTAGGCTGGCCCCTTCTCTCATAACTATCACACCACACCAACGTAAGACAATGAGTCCCGACAGATTTGAAGTATTTTGGCCTCCTCTGCACGGTGGGCTTTCAGTAACACTAAGACTGAAACTCAGGACAGTCCAGCCACGAGTCCGTGATCTTGAGCAGTTAACTCCTTCGGGAAAAAACCCGAATGAAACCCACTACATACCGTTACAGAGGTATTAGGTAACACAGATATATGATATATTTCTTTTTGTAATTGTATGGATTTTATCGCAGGCTAATTTTTTGCAAGATTTGCGTAACACTTTGAAATAATACTAATCAAACGTAGCGTTTAAACTAGCAATAAGCATTTAAGTCGAGCATTAATATCTAGCAATTTCTTTTCATTCAATGAATAATTATTGCTCCTCTCTTCAAATATGAGGTTTAAACGAAATAAAAAAAAAATACAAAAGGCATTTTAAATGCCTTTATTTAAAATAATACACAAATTACACTTGACATATTTAATATTCCATTATTCAACTTAGTCCTTTCAATTTTAGAATTAGTTTAAATCGAAACCTTTTTCTAATCCCATTTATCATACGTCTCAAAAAAAAAAAATTCTTAAAGGAAAAAGAATTGAACAGACTTATGATTTTTTTTTTCTTTTCATATTCTACGGTATAAGTTAGACATAAAAAAAATATTCACTAGATGTAAGACTGTGTAAAGATATAAAATCAAAGACGAAAACACTCACTTTTATAATCTCCCTTACATATCTCGGAGCGGAGCTAGAAATGCGTTTTACAATCCTTTTTGCATTTAACGCCTTGTCATCAGTAGAAAGGTTTCAGATTTTATAGCTTAGTGTTTCTTTAAATTTCATTTAATGATAAGACGCAGCACGAGATTTCGCGTGCGACAGAACAATAAAACCAGTGTTCCATTCAGACATTTACAGAAGAGGATGTGAATACTTGAGAAGAGGTTAGAAGAAATGAAGAAAAGAGGAACATGTGAAACGGCAGTAAAATTGAAGTGCTCAACGTCTAAAGTAAAAAGTGTTTTGTATTCTCACTTTTGATAGGGGGTGGGGGAAGATTTACTCTTCAGCACTTACTCAGCTGCTTTAAAAGTTGGGTTTTTTTTTCTTTACAGAGCAAAGATAATTTTGACAATTCAGAATTTTTCTTAAGGAAGCCATAAAAGATATTTGTCATGATGGGCATCTATTATCATTTATATTCATGGCTGATGTGAAAAACAATTTTTTGAAAGGAAATAACGACCTTAATTCATGGGATTGAAGAAATTAAATAGGAAATAAAATTTTGTGGAAATTTGTTCTGTTAAAGCTTTTCAAATGTTCATCATGAATTATTCAAAAGACAGTCAATTATTATGTTTTTTTTATTTCGAACAAAAGAATAAAAGTATTTCAAAGTAAATTTATTAATTTTTGAATTTAATTTTACTTACTTCATTAGTATGTGTTTCCTTATTTACAAAACCACAAGTATATTTCAAAAATGGTTTTCATAACTATTTTTTGAATTTAGGTCAGTGCTTTTCAAACTTTCTATAATTGAGACCTAATATTCAATCATTATTTTCATCGTGCCCCCCTCCATACAACAACAATGTATTACATTCACTAATACTATACTATAACCCGCTAAACCTACAATACGACTTTAACTTGTTTAGTGCCACCAGCGTATAAAAACGTGTCACTCAGCTAGGGCGTTAATTGGCCCGGACGTATATATACCTCTTTTTGTAGTACGATCTTTTCTGTGAACTGTTATCCATGAAATTATTCGAAACCTTTGCATTGTAATAAAATGACCTTGACAGTGTTTGCGAAGGATTTACTTATTTCGGAGGATTTTTTTCTTATTTATTCCTTTTCAACCCTCTCCCCCCCCCTAATGCACAGCATACGCTCGTCTATGTAGCATTGTTGAGTGAATCACGTAATTTTTAATCGGCATTTAAGGGATTAATTATAAACCAAGCAAATTATCAAGATTAATGTTAATTGTTTCAAATAGTTTTATATATGAGAAGCCCATGGGGTCACTGGTAATTATTAATTTTTTTTTAACTTAGCATTGTTATAAACTAATTATAAAATACAATGCGCAGCACTGATGTATTTATAAGTGTATTATATCAGTGTAAAGGTGTATTTTATGTTTTATTATGTTAGAATGTATTTTGTTTGTTTACTTCCAGTAAATTAATAATTTTTTTAAATAATCTTTTGTTTCCAACTTCACAATATGCTCGAGCCCTCCTCGTAGGGTTATCACGCCCCCCGAAAGAGGCACTCCCCAGAGTTTGAGAAACACTGATTTAAGTGTCAAAACCTATTGAAAAAATAACTTTTAATTTAAATGGCCAGGACAAAACATTTTTTTCTAGTATTACAGTAAAGTCCCGAGAATTGTGGACACTCGATAACATGTCTGTCTGGATGGCTCTACCACTCTTTTGTAGGTAGAAAAAAACTCACTGCATTATACATTTCTTTAAAGAAAAATAACCAGTTTTTAAAGTCGGTTACTTAATTTTCATTATAGGCAGCTTTATGCGTTCATAAAGTAATTTTCTAAGATGTGTCTGATCAGTTACTTAACTGTATGCTATGTATTCATTAATTTTCATTTTCAAGTAGCAATTGCTCTACGTTTACACATGATACATACTTTTCCTTTGTTTAAGAGTATTTGGGCAGTTTGTTTGATGTTGCATTCTCAGACAAACGATGCATTCAAGAACAGTGCAATATTTTTTGAGAAAAACTCATATTTCACATTTTTTTTTAATCCAATTCTTGATAATCCATTATTTTCCCTAACTCTTCCAATTTCTATCCACACTAGGTCAGGTTTTAGCGACTCTACTGTATTTGTGTATTTAATATATAATAATATAACAATTTAAGGTATCCGACTACCCTAAAATCATGATTTGTTTCAAAAATTGACAAATTTTTTTTCCTAATATTTTAGTTTATAGGCCATCTTATTAACTTAATAACAATACCAAGTGTTTTATTTTCTCTCCATTAGAACAAAAACTACAAGCGTTTTAGTAAAAACAGATGCCATAACTTTTCCCAAGGTGTCAAACTTTAAAATGCGTTTTACTCGAAATAAGTTTTTTTCGAAAAACTCAAACGGGGACAGAGATTGCTCAAACCTTTTTAAAAATAATGGGCTGAAATTTTGTTTCTTATATTTTGTATAACAGTAGAAGTGTTTTGATCTTCAGATTTATCAATCACTGTTTCATTTTAAAACTTGCAGTCCTTTATGTGAATATAGTCAATGTTTTTGTAAGCAATTTCGTATAATCACTAAGGTAAGATACTCTAGTTTTTGTAAAAATTAAAATATCTCTTATCCTAAAGGTCACTTCAAACAAGAATAACAAAGTAATACATCAAAATATAAAACTTAAAAATTTGTTCATAAAACTTTGTACAGAGCTGGCCCTGTTTATGTAATTTTTTAGTTTTTTCCCATTTTAATAATAATAATATTTTTTTCTTTTATCAATTTTAGAATGTTTTCTTTAAAATATACTAAATAAATATAAAAATCATAAAAAAAATCCCCATATCTCCACTTTTTCAAAAAAAAAGTTGCCGCAAGTAGTCGGATACCTTAATTATGCTACAGAGAAAAATATTTTTTTTCTGTTTTTCATTCAGACAGACCAGGAACATGGATAGAAATTAATATTATGGATTATGCAACAAAGTTTTATTAAAATTTTATAACAAAATAAATATAGAAATAATAAAAAAATAATATCGAAAATTGAACTTCTCAATAAGAAAAGATAATCGCGCTTTAGTATTTATTCAGTTATTTTACTTTACTAATGATCTAAAACACAGATTAATAAAGCATAAAAAAGATTGAAAAACAATAATTTAAGCAATTGTTATATAATAAAAATACTTACATAGGCACGTTACCCAATTAGAAAAACAAATATAAAAGATGAAGTAGTAAAATAAAAAAAAAAATTTCCTTAAAAACCATTTAATATTTAATCCAGTAGAAAAAATGCTAATAAAATAGAGTTTTACTTGAGACTCAAATAATGGAAGATAATTTAAATAAAAATTATACTATTAAAATATTTTGTGGAATATAAAAAGTAGATCAACTATTTCGGCTTGAAATCCTAGTTTATTAGTTTCGATAACAGTTCATTTAATCTTTAAAAAATGTTGAGTTTTTAAACACATAGAAATTTATTTTTCTTTATATTGAGAATGCAGTTTTATCAGCAAATTATGTACTCTTTTAGTTCACCTGATTATTAATCCATATTTTTCTCTAAGAATTCAATATACAAAATACTTTTTTTTAAAATTATTGCTTGTTACTTGGCATAGAATAAAAATATTTAAATTATTTTCATAGAAGAGAATTTATTAACATAAAAATATTTTATAAAAATAGTTGTGTGGGAATAAATCGTCAAAGAAAAATTTATAAGCATGAAGTCTATAATAAATCTCATAGAATTATTCAGAATGTTTTTGTTGAGAAAAGTCATCGCATAATTTGATTTTCTAAATTCTAAGTTTTTAGCATTTAATAATAAAAGTAACTTAAGTTTTGTCTTCTCTTAAGTAAATGTTCTATATCTTTAATTTTTCTATCTAATATTTTTAATTCAAATTATTTATTATTAAATTAATCATCAAAATATTGTATATTTTAAAATTGTTCACAAAATAGTCAAAAATTTCATGTGCTTTAAAAGATTAAATAATATTACTAATCCTATTTATCCATGCATTGATTTATCCTCAGCATGTTTTAAATGTATCGAAAGGTAAGGTATTCAGTTACTATAAGTGTATTTTTTTTTCATTTTTATAATTAAAAGAATGAATTATATATATATACTGCAGTTAAATTTAGTTTATTTCAATTACAGCAGAGAGAGAAAGAATGTCATTTAAAAGTAAATATTCTGCAAAAATTTATAAATTCGAGGCAAATTTTCAAAAATTGCAAGCATTCGTAGTTTGTATAATTAAAAGAATTAAAATGTCGAATTGCAGTTAAAAATTGGAACTGGAATGTAAAACTTTAACCTAAAAAGAACCTAAAATTTTTAAATTAAATTTCATGTTGAGAGAATAAAAGATTTTTGTTATAATTAATCAACACAATATGTATATTCTTTTATGTTATAATACAAATCAGCAATACATAAAAAAAAGATATTACAAGGACAAAAACAAAATTAAGGAATTAAAATTTCATTTGAATTACTTTGTGTTTATATTAAATTCATTTTTCATAAGTGACGATCTCAAAATTCTTCAAAGTGTTTTAATGTTAGAGGAAGAATATTTCTGGAAAAATGTATTTTGTGAATTGTCCTTTATACATAAAAGCATAAATTGCTTATTGTTCTCAATTTTCTTATATTAAAAAACTAATAAAGGTGCTTTTTAAGAACTTGGAATTTCTTATGTACTGAAAACATTTATGGCTTTTTTCTTTTCTTAAGGAACTCTTATACGCTTACAGAATCATTTAAACCGACCAGACAAATTAAAAACAAAACTTAAAGGGAAAAAAGTTCTGGGAAGAAAAGAAATTCTTGTTTGCAAAAATGAGTTTGTCGAGAAAATAAATAAAAACATATACATTTCATAATTTTTTTTTGCATAAAAATACCAATACAATTAATTTCAGTATGCAATTTATTAGGTTAAATTTGTTATGTAAATTTAATGCATCAAAAATTATGAAAGTAATTAAATAATGTTAAATCATCCTTAAATTATTTTTATTATCAAGATTGTATAGTTCACCTTACATTATGTTTATAAAAACTATATATATATATATATATATATATATACATACTTAATTTTTAAGAAAATTTTCGTAGTAAATTATAAAAATTACAATTAGAAACTTTGTTTCAAAAAATTTTGAACTAATTTCACTTAAATGTGACGTAAAAAATACATTTTTTAGTTTCAAAGTTTTTATTATTTAAATATGTAACTTTAACATGGCAGAAAAAATTTTTGTTCTTGAACTAACTATTCCCTCCCCTCGTATTTGCTTCATTAAGCGTCAACAAATTCATTAGAAATGTGATAAAATGTTCCCTAGAGGAATCTTCAACTTTTCGTCATTTATCGCACTTTACGAGCTCGGCTTCAAAGAGATTTTTTTTTCTTATCTTGATTGGTTTCACTTTTAACAAGAGTTCTATTTCCATTTAATTGTGTTCTTAGTTGTAAAAATTTAAGAAATTTTTTAGAATAGAAATAAGGACCGTTATTAAAAGGCTAATATCTTTTTTATGATTTATGGTAGTTGCCTTGATGTAAATATAACTTGAAACACACACAATTGTCAAGATATTAATCATGTCATAGAAAGACATTTTCCTTGAATCCCTAACGTACAATCACTTGAACTGAAATATATTCTTATGATATTCGTATGTTTGATTAAGGCGGCTTCAGGATGCTGAGTTGAATGCTAGTTTTGATGAAAAATTAATTTATTTTCGTAAAAACAAATATGATAAATGAAATGCTACAGAGTAGAAATAATTATTCATAATGAAAAGAATTAAATCAAGGGGCGATGTATTTCAATTCTTTTCAGGCCCAAAATAATGTTTTAAATTAGTTAGTAAAGAAATTGTAATTCTCACATATGAAGTATATCATAATTTAAACTTAGATTTAATATTAGTTACTATTTTCAATAGCTTAGTTACAATATTACGAGTTAAGCTGAAAAAAAAACTTAATGAAATTATTAAAAAGTTTATTCAATTGCGATTTAATTACTTACCAATCTCCTTATTTTTACTTTTAATTTTTAATTGCTCTAAATTATATCTGAATGTTTCCTTTAGTGCTAACTTTTCTAAAAAAATACAGCTAAACTTATATTTAGCGAAATAATTTTGTTAAATTAATTTTCTTTATGCTAGTTAATGAAGTAAAATATATAGTGTACTGTGCAAATTAATTGGGCAAAACAAATTTTTTTAGAAAATTGTTCGTTTCTCAAAGATTTTCTGCCTCAAACTACTCATGATTGCCCTTGATTGATCTAAGCCGTGTTATCATGACACGTCGAAATATTTTTCCTTCAGTTGGGCTTCATTTGTTGTAAGAAGTGGTCGCTTGTGTGAATTGTCTCCTTCTGTCGTGTATTTAAAAAATGCACATCACTCCCAGGAAAAAAACTAGAATTGTTACCCTCAGTCAGCATACTTCTATGACTGCGAGGGATATTGCTGCAGCAATCGGAGTTAGAAAATGTAATGTTTCTAGGACTATTAATCAGCAAAAGAATTTTAGGACAGTGTCTCCAAAACGAAAGAGTAAATGTGGACACAAACGCAAGACCCCACCTCAAACAGACAAATTTCTCGTACTAAATATAGTACAATGCATCCTTACAAAACAACTAGAGATTTTCAGAGAGAATTATTAGCAACTGGTGTGAGCGTGGATTCATTGACAGTTTGACAAAGGCTTATTGAAGCTGGGAGATTTGCAAGAATACCGATAAGAAAACATTTATTAACACCCGCAATGAAAAAAAAGGGTTTGGATTGGGCCAGGAAATATCAATCCTGGACTGCATAAGACTTAAAGAAGGTTGTATTCAAGGACGAAACGCATTTTTTTGTGCAAGGGTTTGACCAAGATTTGTCAGGCGAAGTGGTGGAGAATCCATCAGGGAACAACATCTTATTCAGTTAAGAAACCTAAGAAACAGATTTTTGGGGTTATTTTACTTCTGGAGGGAATGACAGTTTAGTACCAGTTGAAGGGATGATTAACTCTAAGCAATACATTTCTAAAATAGAAAGTAAAATTGTGCCTATGAAGCAAACTTTCGTTGGTGGTGTTGGTATCTTTCAACAAGATCTTTCTCCACGCCATACTTCTAAGCTAGCAAATAATTTTTTTCAAAAAAAGAAAATGGTTTTGGATTGGGCTGGTAATTCTCCTTATGTAAATCCAATCGAATATTTGTGGCGCATTCTAAAGAGGCAGGCTAGTAAAATAGACTGCTCAACAAAGAAAACAATTATTCAGATTGCTATAAAAGTTTGGTTTCGTGATGAAATAATCAAAAATGTATTTTCTAATTTAGAAGAATGCATAACAAACCGTGTACAAGATCACATTCAAGCTAGAGGAGGACATACAGTGGTTGCCAAAATTGTGGACATTTTTTAAAATTGTTATGTTTTTTAAGTTTGTATGCTTATAGAAAGTTTTACTTTGTACAAAATGCTAAGTATTTTACATAATTTTAAAGATAATTTAATACTAAATTCAATACAAAAAACAAAGTTCAAATATTTGCAAAGCAAAAAAAGTTATGCTGCAATAAATGTCGATTCACATTAGATACTGATGATAGCATTCAGTTATCAGAGCTTAGTGAGGTTGCCTTAATTCGTCATTATAACTTCACATTGATGTTTCATTGAGCTGAAAATAGTCTTAAGCTCTTCTTTCGTTATTACATGATACCAGGAAATAATTATATCTTCAATTAATTCCCTTTTAGTTCATGGGTACCTCATTCGAACAAGAGTTTTCAAACGGTGTCATAAGTTTTCGATAGCATTGAGGTCAGGACTGTTTCCTGGCAAGTATAACAATGATATTTAGTCAAAAGGCAATGACATCAAATAAAAGAGTAAATTGAACAAATGTGTGACGAGAAAGTGGTATTTTCTATGTTAAAATTACGTAACAGGTGGGTAGTTCGGTGACTACATCTGAAAATTAGAAGTTTTGTTTAAGATGCCAGGAAACAAATTTAATAAAAAAACCGCAAGAAAAGGAGGAAAAAGGTGGACCATATCTGATGATGACCGAAGGACAAAAATACTATGTTTTCAGACAAAAGAATTTCATGGACATACATCAGAAGTAATATGAGAGATGCTGCTGTTTCTGTCAGTTCAAAAGCAATCAGGAATAGATTAGCAGATGTAGGACTAAAAAGGTAGAAATCTACGAAGAAGCTGTATTTCGATTTACAGCAGAGCTAAAATGAACTACAGTGGGCAATGGAACACATTCATTGGACAAATGATTATTGGTCACAAGTTATACAGAAGGAAGAAATTAAAATATCGTTATTTGGGAGTGATAGCCTAAAATATATAAGAGGTAGAGTAGCAGAAATGCTACATCCTGAATGCATCCATGCAACTGTGAAGTACCCACATAGTTTTTTCATTCAGTTAGATGGTATCAGCAGATGGTATCATGCACCTTCATATTATCGATGGGACGCTAAATGTCATAAAATACATTGGCATTACTCTGGAACCCAAATGTCTGTCTTCCATTAGGGATCTATTTACCAACAATGCTTCATTTATTTTTCAGCAAGATTCTGCTCCTTGCTACACAGTAAAGTAATTGAAAGAATGGTACCTTTCTAAGATCACTGAGTTGTTGTCCTGGTCAGGAAACAATCCTGACCTCGATCCTATCGAAAACTTGTAACACCGTTTGAAAATTCTTGTCCGAATGAGGTACCCATGAAATAAAAAGGATCTAATTGAGGATATAATTGTTTCCTGGTATCATGTAATAACGAAGGAAGAGCTTGAAACTATTTTCAGCTTAATGAAACATCAATGTGAAGCTGCAAGAATGAATAAAGGCAACCTCATTAAGCTCTGATAACTCAGTGATGTCTCCAGTATCTAATGTATATCGACCGTTATTGCAGCATAATCTTTTTTGCGTTGCAAATACTTGATTTTTGTGTTTTTTGCATTGAATTTAGTATAAATTCTCTTTAAAATGATATAAAATACTTTGCATTCTGTGCAACGTAACATTTTCTATAAGCATACAAACTTAAAAAACATAACAATTTTAAAAAGTATCCACAATTTTGGCCACCACTGATTTTGTATTAGTTTGCTATACCGTGTATGTAAGTTAATCTATACTATTTAAACAACATTTGTAAACATTTTTGTGTTTGTCGCAATTTATTTGCACAGTACTGTATATATATATATATATATATATATATATGCATGCATATATTCAAAACCCTTAGAGAAATATTTATGTTTGCTTCGATATAGGTATATTTTTAGACTACCCTCGAAATCGAATCAGAAATTGGAATTCAACATTGAAGTTTGAGAAATTAATCAAATACCTAAGGTGAAAATAAATTATCTTCTTTAGCAATATTAATTAATAACCATCGTTTTTAATTCTTCTTTTATAAAGAGAGTTATAGATTTAATCGTGTAATTTAATAATTTTTGCAATTTATTGATCATAAATATTTATCCCTTAGAAATTCAGTGTTTTGACATATTTGCAAAATGTAATAATAAGCACAAATTGAAAGGAATACGTTTAAAAAATTTAAAATTAGTTAAATCCTCTCAGAGTTTATTACAAAACATGAATATGATTAATAATTTTTATTTAATTCTTGGAAGTTCTTTTGCATAAATTTAAATCACAGGAAAAAAATTACAATCGATGAGTTTGGAAGTTAATAAAATAATAATAGAAATAAGTATTGAAATTTATGTATCGCATTAAAATAGTTTAACAACTCTTTTCATTGGGGCGACAACTCAAACAGGACAGTGGCCTTTCTCAAAATTCCATACCTAGCAATATTGTGTTTAAAATGGCTGGGTATTTTCTTCTCCGGATTTCGTAACAAGTGTTCTAAAAGGAATGATTTGAAAGAGATTTTTTCAAGGGGGGGGGGATAATTTTGTGTATAAACTTCCAAAAGTAACGAATAAATAGTGTTACGAAATGCAGGTATTTCTAATTTCATAAAATTATCACTAGTTTTACGTAAAAATAAATAATTAGGTTCAGTAACTGACTTTTTGCTTGTAATTAACTTATTTTGCTGAACTGTAGAAGCCTACTAAATATTCTTCATCGAGATATGTAACACATTTTAAAAGATTGTATGTAGATCAAAGTAAAAATTATATATTTTATTAAAATACATTTTTTTTAAAACCGCGTAGCAAAACATTTTAAAAATGTTTCTAATTCCAAATATCTTGCAGATTCACAAATATTTATCAACTGTGAAATAAATCATTTCCAACGAGGTCCATTTTTCACATCACGTCTCAAAATCAAGCATCAACTGAAACGAAAGGAAATTCCTCATTTTTCAATTTGAGTTGCACCCCTCTTCGTACTCCCCCAGTTCAAAGAGTTCCGACCAAGTCTTCTGAAACAAGAGTTTAAAAGACCAAGGTGGGCAACTGAAGTCGTTTCCTTCTCTTTCCCCTTTAAAACATTCTTTTCAATTCGGCTCGAGAATTGGAAGTCGCGTCACATAAATTATGCAAATTTCTTTCCCAACTCGAGTTCTGTAAATAATTTGAGGAATTTTGGATTCTGAAGGAGATAATGGGAACAGAAGCCTCGCATGTTTGCTTAAAAGAGTCAGTTTAAGAGTTCTGAGACAACTGAAAGGAAAGCGTTTCTCTTGTTTTGAGGACTTTAGTTTTAATCTCACTTGTACGAACTTGCTATCTGATCCTTTTAAGCTTAAGCTGTTGCATGGAGAAGAGGATATTATTCCGAGATTTACATTTGCTGTTTGATTTAATTAATTGATATAAATTTTGGAGGGAAGCTAAAATAATTTAGTTAAAAGCATATGTTATCCAGGTCAAAATTGAACATTTAGCATTAATATAAAATTCATTGGTTGATATTCAAATGCATATGATATATAATAAATAAATTATTTATATTTGTTAAGATAATATATATATTACAATACAGTAAGTTTTATCTTTTATGTTATTCAATTCCGACTATTAACTGACACTCTCTATATATTTATTTATTTATCTTGGTGGAATTTTCAATCGGTAATAAAATACATTTTAAAGCACTCAGTTGAGCTGAAATTTCATATACATGATTAGTTTGGATGACAATACAATAATTTAATTATAGTTCATAAAGATTAATTATTTAAAACTAATTATTCAAGTAATTACAAATACAGCCACGTTGGCATCATTTTTGGTGACTTGTGTCAAAACTTGAAAAGGTTTTTTTCTCACGTTTTAAAGCATTCAGTTGAACTGAAATTTTATATACACGATTTTTTTGGATGACAATACGATACGTTAATGATAGTTAATAAAAATTAACTACCACTTAATGTTTTGATTCTGTCATATGTATGTGCACATTTATTGTAATTGTAAATATTTAATAAAAAGCTAAAATAATAAAATTTGTCTTTGTTGATCTAAGTAGGAATTGACTTAATATTTTTTTTTTATATTACTTGTTTTATTTTCAAAGTGTTAGAAATGTGGTACTTGGATACTTCAAAATCATTGCACTTAGAATGCTCACAAGTTATGAAAATTATTTCTCACTTTTATTCGAATTGAATTTTCTTTCATTTTGTAAGAGATGATAATTTACTCATTCATTTTTTATGCTCTTTTCAGTATTATACGCATGGTTACTTGTACAATACATTATTCTTAGAAAAACATATTTTCCAAATTATTTGAGAGCAGACTTAAAAAAACTAATTTTAATCTCAAATATGCTCTCTTTCTAAATATAAAATGTCTTCTCTTGTAAAAACTATAAGAAACTTTTATCATCAAAATCTCTTTGTATAAGTACATCAACTCGATTGAAAAAGTTACGAAGAAAAACTATATATTTCATACTTTTCCCTTTAATATAGATAACGATAAATATTTAAAAAGTTGAAAAAGAAGCAAGATTTTATCAAAAGCAGATTTTCTAAGCATTAACTCTTTTAAATTCTGCATAAACTAGTCTCATCTAATTTGTATACAAGTATATCATGGTGTATAACGCAAAATATTTTGGATAGGATATTTTTAGTTATGAAACGAAAAATTTTAAAATAAGCTAACACACTACCTAATTTGATATTTTTTCAAGTTTGAATTTTTAAAAGTATTTTTTTATTGACTCCCTCTATAAGGATTGGGGGGAAATAATTAAAGAAAATTACTCTGTGTTTTTCAGATATGAAAGTATTATTTCTATTAATATTAACTTCTCAAAAATGGGTATTTTAATTGTAACAATATTTTATTGAAATAATCGTATTAATTTTTTTAATTATTTACATTTGTCATGTATCCCAATATCTTCATATCATTAATGAAATACATTACTAAGGAAAAGAATTATATTTAAAATAAATTAATAGGAAAAATGCCTGAAATATTTTTAAATTTTTAGAGATTTTGCATTAAAATATATAATTATGGGAAAATATTGTTAATTCTAATTTAATCCATGTATTCTCCTAAACACTAGAATCCGAGTGAGTTTAACTTCTCTTAATATCATGGAGCAGGATTAAAATTCAGTATTTTCAGGTAGAAAATATTTCAATATTAAAGCAAGCTCAAATTTGAGTTTTAATAAAATGTGTAGCCATTCATCATACATTACATTTGTTAAATGTCGGAACAATATAAATGCATTTTTTTACATGGAAACTTTACAGGAAAAGAGTACTTGTATTAAAGTTTAGGCAAATACGGAATATATTTTATACTAGAAAAAATATTAAACAGAATTTAATATTGGATGTTATTATTATTTTTTTAATTTGGGAAATATATGCGAAAAAATTAAATTCTATTCCTTTAAAATAGAGTACAGAATATTATACAAACGATTCAAAAACATGTTATTTTAAATTGATTATTAATTTTCCTTTTTATTTAATGTCCTTTCTCTGTAAAAATATTATTCTGAAAAAAAAGTGCGAATAATATAATTTATAATTATTAAAGTTGATTTATATTATTCCGGATTCAGGTTATTGAAAGTGCCTTTTCAATTTGAATCACGTCTCAAGCAACAGTCTTTTCACAACATCTATAATTGAAAAGTAGCTGACTTGTTGGCTTTCAAACAGATTTTTGCTGTTCAATCACAGCCTAGATTCTCAACATTTATCCCTAGAAAATTACAGTTGAGAAACTGAAAAACTTGATGTTTTTAATGGAGCTGCATTAGAAGGCGACAATACCTCCTGTGACATCCCCAGCCCAGAAATATCATTAATAGACAGAAAAAGGATGCACGAAGCCAAAGCAGATCGTGCATTCTCCTGTTTAAAGCAATATAGCTGTTGATGGTTTGTCATTACGCTGAAACATTTACGGAGGCGGGAAACGGCGTCTAAGTAGTTTATTATGCATACGACGGTGCAATTTATTGCTTACCACGTGATAGAAGCAGAGCGTAAACTGCTCATCACCATCAACATCGGCCATGGGCCATCAGTATCTCCTGTCGTCTAAATGGTACTAAGGTTTTTGTGCTTGCCCATTACGATATAAAGCGATTTTGGAGGACGCTACATTGGAGTTCTTAGTTAAGCTCTGCTTTTCAAGTTTGAGGGCACATTTGTAGAAAGGATAAGAAAAATATTTTTTTATTTTTTAGACCAAAATATTTTTGATGGAAATAAATGCATACACATATAAATACACACACACATATATGTATACACACATATATATTACACAATATTACGAGTTAAACTGAAAAAAAGACTTAATGAATTTTGAAAAAAAATTATTCAATTGCGATTTAATTACTTACCAATATTCTTATATTTACGCTTATTTTTTTGATTGCTCTAAATTTTATGTGAATGTTTCCTTCAATGCTTGTTTTTCTAAAAAAATTACAGCGATATCTATACTTAACAAAACAATTCTGTTACATTAACTTTCTTTATGATAGATAGTGAAATAATATATATATATATGTGTGTGTACAGTAGCGCACACAGGAATTTTTCAAGGGGGGGGGG
>BMAV01020420.1:0-92845 GCA_019973955.1 Trichonephila inaurata madagascariensis | reverse complement strand
TCTTTAAGGAGGCTCAACTAGAATTTTTGAAAAATTCACATTATTTTCAGACTTACCACCAATTCAAATAATTATCGGCGTTTTTTTCTTAAAATTGTTCCCTTCTGTTGTCATAAAATATGGATAAACCCACTTCTAAATTATATATTTCAAAAATTCTAGTTGAGCCTCTCCTTGTAAAAAAGAATATTATGAAAATTGGCTGTTACTCTGAAAATAATGTGATTTTTTCAAAAATCAATTGAGTCTCGGTACAGAGGTCTGAGCTCTTTACTGGCAAAATATTATTTTAATAGAAGCATTTTTCACAAAAGGAGAACATTTTGAAAAAAGGTTATTCTAAGTTAATTTTTTGCCAAAATATTGTATTTAAATAATTTTTTTTATCAAATGGTTTTAAAACAATTTTATACATGTATTATTATATAAATGACACTAAATATCATGAAAAGTATCCATTTATGCGTTTTTGCAAAATCACGGTTCCTACCGTAGTCGGATACCTTAAATGCACAATTGAAGAACCATGGATGAAAGGAAATTATTGCAATTTTCTCATGAAATCAAATACTGATTTTAAATGGAATAGAAAAAAAAAACATAATAGAGGAGCAAAACATTGAAAATCTTTGAAAGATTAAAAAAATACAGCTATGATCCTAAGAATTAACTCTAGTACTCTCCACAAGACATTTAGTTTAGCAAGTATAAATAAGTCAAGTACAGGTAAGACTGTTAGGCATGCCTTGTTTCGAAAGCTGTTGAAACATTACCATTTGTCAAGTTTTAATTCCTTTTTAATTTTTTTTTAAATGTCTGCTCTTATATGTCTCAAACATTATTTAAAATAATAAGATGAAAATTGAAAAGTAAAAATTTTATACATAATAAAATATTTTTCTTTCAATTTTTAAAAATGTTTTAAAAAATATATATGGAAATTTTAAAAACTTAAATAAATGAAGTAATACGATTAAAATAATTTAAGAAATTTTATTGGGTGCATTAATTGAAATAGTGATATTGATGGGACAATTTTACTTTTTTTTGTATGTAGAAAATATTTTATAGTTTATTTTAAAATTTATTTAAACTGAATTACACATGGGTGGTTTCTTTGTATTGCATTGATAATAAATAATATCATTTTACAGTTATTTCCAAAGGTTTAAAAGTTTAAAATACATTTATCCAAAATATAATTTTTTCTTTTAATCCTTTTCTAATAACTGTAAAATGATATTATTTATTATATATATAGTTATATAAAATAAAAGTGAAGAAGATAAAAGTGATACTAGAACCTACAGTGCTAAAGCAGGAAGAAATTGGATATGTTAAAAGTCAAATTTCATTAAAAACTTCTGAGAAAGTGTTCATTTTGAAATAAAAAAAAACCAAAAAATAAAGTTTCATTTTCTCTTAAAAGGATAGATATACATAGATATACGTAAATTAACAAGAACATAAGTTTAGGTTGAATGTTAATAATTTCCATATTAAAAACAATATTGATTTCACATTTTTTTCTACTTATTTTATGAGATGCAATTTTTATTTTTATTTTTTTACTTTGACATATTGTTCTAAAAATCAATTCAGCAGCAATTTTCTTCAAAAAATAATAATGTTTAAATCCAATTGAAAAATTTACTTTTCTTATATATTTTAAATTTGCACATCATTTGGAACTAAAAGTAACATTAATAAACATTACAATTCTATAATTAAGAAAATAACTTATTTAGAGTCTGGTCATATTTTTCCATACACTTCCTTTCCATACACTTTCCACATCACTTCCTGAATCACGAAGTTCTTAAATACAACTAGCATTTTCTCTTAATGATATTTAAATCTCTTATGATACAATGATTGAAATAATCTCCTCATTGGGAAATTCAATTCCCCTCCATCAAATTTCTATCGACTCACCAGCTGTTCCATTTTCACTTTTGTTCTTCCGCAGTGCTTAAAGTACGGTAACAGTTATTAAGGCACGTGCCTTTGACAACGCAGACGAGAAAAAAACATTATCGCCCCCGAAAAGCATTTGTAGAATCTTAATGCGCGACGTCATCGTGGAAAGTCCTATACCATTTGTAAGACGTTTTTGATGAATGAGGCACGTGATTATTTTTGAATAAATTGTAGGCAGTAGTGGCGCCTTTTCTGAATAGAAATGACATTATTCAAGTCATGTGTGCTATTTGTTGGTAATGAATGGATGCAGTGCGCTTTAAAATTCTTAATATTAATACAAATGGATGCGACGCGCAGTTCTGTTCCATTTGTTGTGTGTAACTGAATCGATTTGAAAATATAATGTGTTTAGAAGAATACGAATTAAGTTTTAAATATTTGTTTTAAGACATTTAATGTTGTAAGAATTGCATTGAAAAGAGATTAAAGATCACATTTTAATAATTATAATGAAATCTCGAGATACATTCCATCTTTCAAATCGAGATATCAAATTTCCTTGTTATACATTATTACAAATTGAGTTGTGTTTGGCAATAGGATAGAAAGAAACAGAACACAAATGGAAATCATATGATATGTAATGTCATTTAAAGTTTCTTAAGTGTTGAAACTGCGATTTTAAAACGTATATTCACTTTTCTACAATACGAATTAAAGCCTGTTTGAGATATGCTAAAACAAATTAAATACCAAATAATGCGTATTTGTTAGAATTGGTATTAGAAAAGAAGCAAAACTTACTAATAATGTACCTATAAACAAAGTTTAAATGTTTTTTGAAGAGTGTAACTCTTTCTACATCTGATTTTCAATAAAACAAGTAAATCTGAATTAGTGAATCTATCTCAACATATGTTGAAATATTTATTTCGTAAGTGCTATTTCTAAAATCGCGTTTTTACACACACACATACACTCATTTTGATAAAAAAAAAGAGGTAGATCACTCTTTCGCAAATCAATTACAGGATATTAAGGAGCAACACCAACGTGAACAATTTTTAGCAAATTTTTTATAAGGTTTTATCAAACAAGGCATTGGATTTTAGAGCAAATTGATTTTATTGAAGCCAGATATGATATCTGTTCTTGATGAATGGATACCAACCAATTCAAAACTATCCATAATAGTACAGATGTATACAATGCAAAATAATATTCGCTGAATAATATGAATTAAGCTGATATAGTTAGAAAATAGAAGTAAGTTAAATAATTCTATTAAGTATCAAAAATCCATTTTTTGTAAATTTAAAGTTTTAAAAATTTGTGGATGAATGTTCGAAATCTTATTTTTAACAGTAAGAGCTTAATTATATCTGAAAAGTGCTTTTTCAACGCTAAAAAATACAAAAATCTTTATATTTAATGTAAAAAAAAATTGTTTTAAGATTTATTGTTGCAAATTTAATTTTCTCTGACGGTGTAAATTAGAAACGGACTATAAAAGAAAACAATAGATGTTGTGAATAAGATGTATATCAGGAATTCTTATGCACCCAGCGTTATTAACATATTGATACGTGTTGAAATAGTTGTTGAATATCTATTTATATTCTACAATGCCACTATCGTTTTAATATAAATTCGGATTTATTTACCTAATAAATTATGAAATAAAAAAAAAGTTTCTTTAAAAATAACAAGATGCTTATGTTTAGAATATTATGAAAATAAAAAAAGAAATCCTCTTAGAAGTTTAGGAATTCCAATGCTTATAAGACAAATTATTTTCAAATGACAATACTTTTTTTTCCTTTCACTTTCATTATCAGATGCGCTTTCATTTACAACTTATCACATTCACAATATTTTGTCCGATATGCCAAAATTTTAATAAATGCTGAAGAAATATTCCATTTGAAATTAAAGTACCAAGTTACACTGAGATACATATTATTGCAAATCCAATCAATATAATAATAAAGAAGTGTAAAATACATTACAGAGCTCGCGTGAAAGGCATTTGTAGAATTCCATTGCACAACGCAGTATGGAAAATTCTAAGCCATTTATAAGACATTTTGATGGAAGAAACATGTAATTATCTGTGAACAAATTATGGGCCACAGTAACTCCATATATTAATGGAAGTAATGTTATTCAAATCGTATGTATTATTTGTTAGTAATGAATATATGCAAGTCTTAAGATTTTTAATATTAATAAAGAGAAACAAGACAAATGATATTATGTTACATTTGTTAGAGTAGGCTTAGATTTGTATCAAATTTAATTACTTAGTAGGGTACGGATGTGTATTTAGCAAATGTTTCAGCACATTACAAGTTACAATAATTGTAGACGAATTGAATTTGAATATATATATATATATATTTGTTTTAACTTACATGTAATTATATTTGAAATATGGATAATTAATTATATCAGCATACTTTACTTCAAATTATATCGCGACTATTTTACAACAGACTTACATTTAAATTGCCTAATATTTTGTTGCAATTATTTCTATGAATAATAAATTTTTAATATTGTAATATTTATGACATACAAATTAGATAATTAAAAGTTCAAAACCGTCTCGTCACAAAAAAATGAAAAATTAATGTTAAACATTTACAGATGTTGTCTTTCAGACAGTGTTTATGTAAGTATATGATTCAGTCATATTAAATATACTTTTCTGTTAGCTTCTACTATGAATAATGCAATAATTAAAGAAAAACTATTTTAATTTTTAAAATAAGTTATATTTAGTCGCAACTTTAGTACAACTTTTGTAATAAAAAGTAATAAGTCTACATCACAGGAATTAGCACTAATTCTAAAGAATATATTTCATTAGAAACATATAATGTATTTCTGACTTAATTTTAAAATAAATGTTACGTCAAAATCCCTTCATTAGCATAAAATGTATTTTTCTTAAAATTACTTATTAATACTTTTTCAGAATAAATAATACTACTGCAGTATATTTTTGCATAAATATCTGATTAATTATAAACCTATCTATATGGAGGTTTTAATTTTCATGTCCCTGATTTCATAAATATAGCTATTCACAATATTGTAATAACACAAAAGAGTTTTAATCGAAGAATTTTTTTATAAATAAACATAGATTTTTTTTTTAAAGACTAATCTAAAATTAAAATTGTGAACATGATTTTATATGGGTATGATTTTATCTAAGATTTACCAATATATACAAACACATTTCCATTGATTTTAACAAATACTAAAATTGACAATACAGTGGGTGATCGGTTAACGAACATAATCCGTTCCAAGACTATGTTCACTATCCGAATTGTTCGTTAACTGATCATCGATTTACCATAGACTTCTATGTGAAATCGATTAATTCGTTCTGGAGACCCTAAAAAAAGGAAATCAAAACCAAAACTGATGATCTAATTTGTATGAATATTCTATTGGAATTTTTTTTCAATAGAACTTTGAAATTTAATAGGTAAGCAACATAATTCAGGAGAGATGTAAAACGATTTTTAGTCCGTTTCTCATATTTCACGTATTTTTACAGCAGTAGCGCGTCATTGGCACCTTTATATTTTATAGTCTGCACTGTTTGAAAAAATTAAGAATTCCCTTAATTTATTTGCCTTGTCAGCAAATCCACTCTCCCATAACTTATCAGCTGCCAGAAAATATTGATATTCATACTGAAATTCAAGTATCCAAGTGTGTATTGATTTTAGTCATATTTATAATTATTGAATGACCTTTAAATTTATTATTAATTATAGTTTCATTTAGTAATTATCAATACTAAGCATGCTTTTAACATTTCTCCTTTCAGTGATCTTATTTTGGATGCAAAATGATAACAAATGTTTAATATTAATTTTTTTTCAGAGCTTAGAAGTGTTCGTTAAAATTCGTTTTATTCATTATCCGAATATGTGTTCGTTGTCCAAACACAAAAATCTTTCGCGAAAGCGTTCGTTAACCGATCACCCACTGTATATGACTATCAAAGGAGATGATTTTGTGTAAAATACTTCTGGGAAATATGTTAAGTAAAATAAATCATTAACTGTGTAGTGAGTCCAATATTTTTCTATTGGCGCATATCCGGTATAGTGGTTAGTGACGCTGACTGCTGTGCCATAGGGACCAGGTTTGAATCCCGAGTAAGGCAGGGATGTTTGTGTTGCAATCTTTCTGTACTTTGTTATGTGTGCTTCACGCTTACTTCTTTGTAAGCCCCTGTATTAGACTTTTTGGTGAACGGGGTTATAAATGTTCTCAATAAAAAATTTTAAAAAATTACTATTAAATCAGCAAATAATTAAAAAAAATGGTGTCTTATAGATCAGAGTAGTTTTTCCGTAAAAAAATATTTAATATCTGTGGAATACACTGTCAAGTATTACCTCAAGGTTCTGGTGAAAAAAAAGAACATCATAATTTTATCTGCAATAACCATAAAAAAAGTAAATATAAATATAGCCAAATGAATTCCCATGGAAATACTGTTTGTTTTGAGTAAAAATCTTTTATAAATACTACTTATTCACCAATTAATAATTAATTTGGGGAATTAATAATAGTTTGGGGAGTCTATTGTTCTTAACCAACATAAACAAAATAATTGAAAAAATCGTTATAATTTTTTTTTGCGAACAAAACTTCTTCAATCAGATTGAGAACACATAAACAATGCATAATACTCCCTCAATATTCCTCTCCGGATCTCACACAATATCCTTGTTCAATGTTTACTTAAACAAAAGGAGAGCAAGAAATAAAGCACAACAGATATATTGAGAAACATTTGAATGTTCGTATTTTCATCCTGATAGGTAGCTCAACTCCACAGAGGGTCGCCAGAATGCTGTAGCTCCATTGTCTGTTGAGACATTGATTCAAATTCATTTCCCTGCTTCGCTGAACAATAAGCACGAAAATAGATGCCTCCTTTCCCCCCTATTCATCTATTGATAAGGTCCCTGAAGACAAGTTGCTTGACTACGAAACTTCTGTAACTAAATGCAAGAACACTTGCGTATCAGATTAGGGATCAGCCAGAAATGAAGCTATTTAAACAGAATCCTTCGCCGTTGGGGAGTAAATACAGGTTATGTCTTGTTCCTGGTATCTTGATACGGAAGATAAATAAGTATTATGGTTTATAATTTAAACGCGATAGTATAAATGATTGTGTTTAATTTGGTTAAATCGTGGAATATTCGTAGTAAGTAAGAATTCAGAGAAAGATCATAGGCCCATACATTTTATGTAATTTACTTGCAGAGCTAAATATTATTATCGACAGGTGAAATAAATTGTCCACAGAGTTTGAGATGTTATTAAATGCGTTTTATACTTTTTAGATTAATAAATATGTACATTGGAAAGTATACTTATTTTCTCAATGTGAGTGTGGGAAACATTTTTCTAAAGTTTAAAACAGTTTCATGACTCTACTGAGGCCTTAAGAACTCTTAAATCATAAGATTTTAAAGTCATTTATAAAAGAACAATATGTATGTACATAATTGCATTTTTAAATATTATATTTCTAAAAGAAACTTATTTCAAAATTACTTTGATCTAATCGTATGTTTTGAAAATAACTTTTTTATTGATTTTGCAAGGGCATTTTTATTCACAATTCCTTTTTATTAGCTCACTCTCTCCCTATATATATATATATATATATATATAGTCTTATTCTCTACAAACAAGAGATAAACATCCAACAATCACATTCGCAAATCACATAGACAGTAGGAAAATCACACAATAAAGGACACATGAGCAACCGTTATATACATATACCTTGTTCAAATTTTCAATCGTTTATAATATACATTTTATTCATCCATTCAAGTTCAAATACATTTTTTTAAACTTGTAGGGGATGACATGTTAATTGATGTTAATACTGTTTTTTCAAGTATTAATTCATTAATTTAATTAAAAAATGAATAAACAGCAACAAACAAAAATAATAGTATAATAGCATATACAGAAAATAAAAGCGCTTGTTGTGTATCTGTAGAGCAATGGATAGTACGTTGGACTTCTTATCTAAAGATCATCGGTTCGAAACCCACCTGGGATGGCCTATTTTCTGAGAATGTAATTTCTTTTTTACTATACTATTTTATTAAAACAATTCAATTTAATTAATGAATAAATTGTAACTACAAAAAATAGTCTAACACCATATAAATTGCAAGGAAAATCGCTTTCTATTTCGTCACTTAATATTATGATTCTGTCATATATATATACATATTTATATTAATTGTAATTATTTAATAAAAAGTAACTAAAATAATATTTCTTTGTTGACTTACGTAGGAACTGACTTAATTTTTTTTGTATATTACCTGTTTTTTAACTGTAAATTAAATATTCTAAAGTTGTTCATACGTTTCAAAATATTTCTCCAACTAATGAAAAATTAAAAGTCAGATGTAAGCTTTTTATACCAAATTTTCATAAAAACTGGGTTAACTTCAAAGTTGTACATGAATTTTATTCTTAATTTTAAGGTTTTAAAATTTCGAGAAAATGCTTGTAATATATCTGTGTGATAATCAATTTTTTTAAAAAATAATATGCTAAAAATTTAATTGGATTTTGATTTTAATAATCGTTGTTGCATAACTACACAAGAGCAATATCCTTTGAACCCGTAGTTTGTATTCAGTGAGAAAAGATGAGAACGCAGTTAGCTAGGACTTGTCTTTCCAAATTTTCATGACTATTCATGAGAGAAATGTGAGAAATAGTCAATTAGTTTCTAGGATCCTTATATATATCCCAAATATTATGACTCTAGATTTGATGTTACAGTATTCAGCCTAGAAGATCGATTTCTATGACACAATTCATTGTACTCAAAATTTTATAGAATACCCTATAATTTTTGGCAACTATTTTTAATTTAAAAAAAAAAAAAAACTGTATTATAAATTGGTAAAGTCAATCTGATACTTATCACATAACTTCTTTTTCTATATCAAAATTTAAATTTTCTTTTTAAACATAGTTCACCAACATTTTGAAATTTTGGTAAGAAAGGATTTTACCATGGCATATAAACTGAAAAAAATTGTTTTTCTCTCTCAATTTCATAACCTATATTTTTAACCTTATATATATATTACAAATACTTTATAAATATATTTTATAATATAAAATACTACTACCCATACCTTCTGGTTTTTGTCTCAATATAACAGTAATTGATATATACATTCTGTCTGGAAACTCTCCTCTCTCTTCCTTGTATTTTATGATAAATAAATTTATCCATTCCATCATATAACAGAATTTTCTTTTAAGAATTTTTAAAAAATAATAATTCAGATATATTTTGGCAATAATTTATTCTCATTGATTTCTACAGAATTAATAATTCTAATTCTGTATAAAGAAATAAAATAATAATTTTAAAATGATTTATAATAAGACTAAAAGCTACAAAAATCTATGAACACAGCACCATTCTATTTAAAACGCTAAAACATAAGTCTTTCATAACAAAAAAGTGTCTAATGTATATATATGTAAAACTTTAAATCTGTAAATGTTTTGTTATAAAACTATCTATGCTGTAAAAATATTATGTAAATTAATATTTTATATATTAATAGAAAAGCTTCCAAACTACTGCATTTGTATTAAACATTCACCACGTTCATAAATAATTCATAAGTAACCACAGAAAAAGTTCAGTTTCATTTGAAGTAGAGATTGTTTTAATAGGAATTTCGAATTTCATGAAGAAGAAAAAGTTTTGCCCTTAGGAACAATCTCTCTTATTCTTCGTTTCCTATACAAACACAGAGCCAGGAAGGGAAAAAAAAGAACGAAAATAATTTGAATATATGCGCTGCTTTGTGTAGTAAATTATGCAAATCCTCTAAGAGTCTTGTTTGAACAAACTCCTGTTGATTTATTGACGAAGATTGCACTTCTGCTCTTAATGAAGCCCGGGAGTAAGAATGTTTAGTTCATATAAATACCCCTGTAATGATGATCGTCCAGTAGGGTATGAAATAAATCGTGGTACATAACACTTTTCTAAAGAATCGGAAATTTGAAAATAAAACGAATAATCTACTATCTTAGTCAGAATAATGGATATGTTTTTATATACTGGTTCAATAGTTAAATAGGAATGACATTATTGTTAGTCTAATATACTTGCATATGAATGGTGTTAGTTAACAAGCAAGTCAAAATTAATCCCTATCATCTTTTTTTTTAAAAAAAAAAGAAACTAAATTTGAGTTTTAACTAAATTGTTACTTTGCTCATTTTAAGATAAACTTATCTTTGTATTTTTTAGTTAAAATAAGTATGCCCGCTATGAATTTTTTATTATTTATTATAAAACTAGTATTACAAAATAAGTTTTGCTAGTTTGACATTATTGCATAAGTATTGCTTTTCTGATGACAGAATTTTATTAACTTATATTGTAATGCATAAATAAAAATTATTAATCTAAGTGTAAAGGATTTTGAATATATTAATGCATATTATACATTTCAGTTTCGAACTACTGTGCTTTTCAGTATTTTTATCCATATATTAAATGCAGAACTTTAAGCATACGTGAAAGACTAAGCAAACTTATTACATTTTTTCGAACTTAATTAAGACAAGTATGGTATAAACAAAGATAAATGTTTTATTTTAAGGTTTTAATGAAGACTAAAAAAATCCATTCAGCTTATTAGTGAATGAAAATTGATTAATTTCTGATATACTAATGCATATTTTTAACACAGACGAATGAATAGAAAGTAAACGCCAAAACTATTGGTTATATTTTTCTCTATGCATAGTTTATTTTAAGTGATAAACAATGTAATACAGTGCTTCTCAAAGTTTCAATATTCGCGACCCAATATTTAATCAAAATTTTCATCGCCCCCCTCCCTCAAGCAATAAAAATGTGTTGAATTCAACACATTTTTATGCAAAATTTACTTTGATGCAAAAACTACGACACGACTTTAACCTCTGAAGTGCCACTAGCGTTTATAACCGTCTTGCTCAGTCAAAACGTTAATTTTCCCGGACGTATATATACGTATTTCCGAAGTACGATCTCTTCTGTGCAATGCTATCCATAAAATTATACCGAAGGCTTTGGAATGCAATAAAAGGACCTGGACAATGTTTGCGAAGGTTTTACTTATTTAAGATTATTTGCTTCTTTAGTCCTCCCCGCCCCCAATACAACACATACGTGCGCCTACGTGGAAAACGGTTGGCATTGGAAAGTGAATCGCAAAACTTCTCATCGGCAGTTAAGAGATTAATTATAAACCATACAAATTTTCAAGATAAGTGTTAATTTTTGCATATAATTTTTTATATATCCCATGGGGTCTCTGGTAATTATCAAACTTGTTCTTATCCCAATATTGTTAAATTAATGATCAAATACATTGTGCAGCACTGGTAAATTTATACATGTTATATATCAGTGTAAATATGCATTTTATTTTTTATTATGTCAGAATGTTTTGTTTGTTTTCTTTCAGTAAATTAACAGTTTTTTTAATTCTTTTTTTTTTCGACTTTTCATTATGCTCACGCTCCCCTCGTAGAGTTGTCACGCCCCCATAGAGGAGAATGCCCCACAGTTTGAGAAAGCTGATGTAGTAAATAATCATTATTTTACATAAATTGTAATGCAAGCATTTAAATTAGTTTATACGTTTGATTTTCTCAAATTATAAACACCTAATCTTTAAATTTAAAATTAGAATATTAGAATTATTTTCAAAAAATATATTATATTTAAAGTTTTCCTGAATATGAACATTCATAAACTTACAGAATTTTATAAAATAAGGATAAATTAGCGTATTTATTTTTATTTACTTTTTAACTGTCAATCATAAACGAGTTGAATATATCTTTCAAAAGAAATATGCAAATATGCATCAATCTTCTTATTCATAATCATTTACGAATTAATCATAAATTTTTGTCTTCTGAATCCAGTGTAAAAAAACATAAAAATTAGTTATCGATGAAGTTGGCTATTTTATTTATTTTGTTATTTATCATTTTACTTATTATTTACTTATTATTTACTTATTATTTACTTATTATTTTACTTCTTATTTACTTCTTATTTACTTATTATTTTACTTATAATTTATTGGAAGTTTTGTTGCTCTACATGTAAGCATTTGATATTTTTTTTTCTCATTCAATTTTTCAATTCAATACAGTATTTCAAACATAAAATATTCATATTTTCAAATTCTTCTTTTAAATAACTTTCGTTTTATAATTATTCATTTCAGATAAATTATAAGAAAATATTTCTCTTTACATATGTAATTAAAATTTATATTAATATTATGCGGCTGAATTTACAAATGAAGTACTATTAATAACAAAGAAAACAAGCACTTTTAATAAAAAAAAATTCTTTCTTTTCCTAATATCAATAGAGTAAAAACAAAAATAATTATATCCTTCTAAAAATGTATATTAGTAATTGTTCGCTAAAGTTTAAAATTGAAAATGTGGTTTTTTTTTGTCAAAAATATCTTAGTACAGATTCAAATGTATCATGCAGTTAAAATAATATGATAGCTGACAAGTAAAATATTTATATATACATCAATGACGTACGTAATTAATTTTAACTGCTTTTAAAAGCATTACTTAAAATGAAAATATATCAGTAAATAATGCACCCATTTTCCAAACTAAAACTTTGCCTCAATCTTTGACGTACATAATATTTCGGTAATAAGTTGTTTTTGTAAAAGTTTTAAAACAAAATGTTCAACTGCCATTCTAGTTCTACGAAATGAAAATTTTGTATACTTCTAATTGAGTATTTTATCACTTTTTAAAGCTGTGGACATAAAATATTCTCTTATACCATATTTTCTCAAAGTATCCAAAACATAATCAATTAAACTCTTAACTTCCCTTCTTAATTATTAAGACAAATTTGTCCCCAAACACACAATACACACAAATTTCAAACCCTCATACCAAGCTGAAGCAATTATGCAACATTCCTCATTCTCTTTTACACGCAAAAATGCAAAACAACTATTCGCAAGAAAAACGTTAATAATGACTATTATTTATTGTAACTGTTTGCATGTGTTCGGAAAATTTTCATTTTTTTTTATTTCCGTCTGATTCAGTTTTCGGGGGATGAACAAAACAACTAATTATAACAAGCTACTGCGGACTTTCTTTCCGATCAAATTTGAATTAAGGTAATTGATTCTTGCCTTGCTTACTACCCTAATTGCATAGCTCATTAATCTTGAGGCATGGAGAAAAGTTACAGAACGTAAGGGAAAGTAAAAATCATTCCGTTCCGTGCTAGTTCGTGCGCTGCAGGCGTTCTTCTTAACCGACTCTTCGTTATTTCATGTTACTTTAATTGTTGTTCGAAATTCTTTTTTTCTTTCTATTTTTCTCTCTTTTTTCCTCCTTTTTTTTCATCATCGAGTGTAATTGTTGTCGATCCGTGGCATTGCTATCCTCGGATGCATTAAACTAAACTTTGAAATCCCGAAAGGGAGGGGATTGTTGGAAATTGGCTACATTCCAATAAAGGTTTGAGTTATGATCATTAGAAGGTAGGATTGTTTGGAGCATGCCATTTTCCACCATTTTTTAGGAAATCTTGTAAAAAGTAAATAAACGATCTATTCCAGATGTACTTTATGTGATCCGAATCTAAATGCGGAATGGGGAAAAAACTGGAAGACTTATTGAGCTCTCTCAAAAAATAATTTTTCAAAGAACCTTTTATTTCATTATCTTTTAAGGCTGTTATTTATCGCTTGATTAAAGATCGTATTGAAAAGACTTTAAAATACATTTTGTCGCACGATTAGGAGTGAAAAAAAGTAATGAAAGCAATTGAAAATAGAGAGAAAAGACTGCAGAGGGATGAATAGCAAGCTAAAACTTCCAATTTATTAATAAAGAAATAATATTGCAACAAAACTTTCAATTTATTTATTTATTTATTTATTTTTGTAAATACGATGTAGCATATTTAAGTGAAACAAAAAAGTCTCATGAAATTGTAAATTTATATTTTGTCTACCAAATAAATAATACAATAAAAAAATTTAAAGTTGTGTTATTTAAATACTTATTTTTAATGTGAAATGAGAATTTAGCATATAAAAAAGGCACTTAAATATTATACCGTCGACCAATTTTGTCAAATCAAAAGACGTCACCGAATTTCATGATTTCCAACCAATAGTGGGAAACCATTCTTTTGCTCATGTACTAACATAATTATAATGTTAACAACATTTGACGGCATTTTTTGAATTGGTGACGTCTATTGAATTGGTGAAATTGGTTGACGGTACAATAAGTAAGTACTGAAAATAATTTATAAGACTTATATCTTTATTTATGTTATATTGCTTATGTCATTTACAATTTTATATTTTAACAATAAAGCTTACTAAAAATTTAATAGACATATCCTATACCCAATATTAGTGTATTAAACGTATATATATATAATGTCTACACGGTTATCAATATAGTTGAAACTAAAAAATGACATTTAAAATAATTAAACATAATATTTGCTGGTATTCTTTTTTTTTCATAATAATATCTTTCATTATTTAAGACAGTTGTTTTTTTAAATGATTTTCATTATTTCTATGAACATGATATTTAGAGTATCGCATAAATAAAAACTATGGCATTGATATATAAAACGGTGGTTAATGGTTTGTACAAAGAACATAATATTTGCCTGTAAAAGCTAATTGTTGGAATATGAGTATAAGGTCATTTTAAAAACAATCTTAATTTTTGTTGAATTGGGTGACGTGTATCAGTTTAAAACAGCGAATTGGTTAAAAATCAGATTGTTTTCCCTTCAGAATGACAAAAATGCATTTTTGTTAATATAGTTTTAATAATTTAATTTTGCACTGAAATATATTTCTAAATTTCTAAAACATTTTTGAAAAGTACAATTATTTGTGAATTAAAATAATGAATTTTAATAACATTCATTTAAAAATCTAATTTAATCACGAAAAACTTATTCTGTTTAAATTAAAGACTTAAAAACAACAAGAAACACAATGCTTCTTAGGACAATTGTAGTTTGTCATTATGTTCTACAATGTTATAAGGCTTTTTCAAATGCTTATATTTAATATTCATACAACTTATTACTGAAAACACGTTCTAACCCTTTGTACTTGAATTATTTTCGTTAAATATTCTTAATTGCTAATTCTCTGTTCAACTACCGCCTAATTGCGATAATTTGCTAAAATTGCTTTCTATGCATTACATTAGCATCCACAAGATGTTCAAAACCATTAGTGATATTAAAAAACGTTTATTATATTATTAGAATTTTCTCCCAGCCATTTTTCTACATTATACTTTTTTTGTATTTTTACCAAATGCCATTAAGAGGATCAATATACAAATTTGCCAGGAAGATATAACAGATTCTTATTTGTTATTTTCCCTATTTTCTTTAAAATGAATTATTTTTATTAAAAATAATCAATAATGGACCAATAAAAAAGACAATTATTAATGAATTAGCCTGTTGGATGTTTTTATGATGGCATGGTTTATTTTTATACATAAAATAGCTTAAAATATAGAATCAATGAAAATATATTATAATGGTAAGCAGTTTACATCTTTATTAGAAAAACATGTTACAAATTTTGGAGTTCAAGTATTTAATTTTACCAAACAATAATTAGATTTTCTGTTAATGCTTTCGGTTTCGATTTAAATTATTTACCTTGTCTTTGTGTGTGTTTCACAATGAATCAACACAGTTTCTAAATTTGCTACACATTTAGTTGGATATTAAAAAATAATAATTCTAATTTTAAATTTAAAATTTTTAAAACTGGTTTTTTAGTATTTTAAAAAAAAATGTTTCAATTTTAATAATACACTACTTTTAACGTATATTGCTATTTTATGAATATCGGTTTAACTTGACTTAAATAGATGCTTTAAGTTTTATTGAACTATGTTAAGTGATTAGCAAATATTTACTTTGTATCTTAAAGATTTATATTATAAATACAACTATGTAAACTAAATATGTTTGTGTATCTTTTACGAACTAAACGTTTTGGTGGTTTATGTGGTAGCCACACTTTTTATTCATCATTTTTTTAAATAAGTTCCCTAAGATGTGTTTGTAATCAAAATTTTTAAAACCCTTTTAATTTTTTTTAAATAATGTTTTACGAAAGCTTTGTTTTGTAAAATAATTTTTTAATGATGGACAATAAGTAGAAAGCACAAATGTAAGAAAAATAGTTTAATTTGTATTTTCATAGTAACATTTTAAAATAAAGGTAACATTTAATTTTACACACAAACACACACTTCTTATTCATAATACACATTTCTTGAAGAGATTTTGGAAAATCTTTTTTATACAAAAAAAAAAAAGAATTTCATATTCTAATCAATTTTTTTTTTCAAAAAATAAGTTTTTTTTTATCAGTTTAATATTCAGGGGGCCTTTTTTTTAAAGGGGGAATAACATAACCATAAAAAGACAATGGGTTTTACTAAGATATAATTTTTTCGTCCTTTTGTTAAGAGGATGGTGGTTTTTAGACATGGTTATAGTGCCTTTAACATCAGTGTGTGATGCGTTATAATTATAACCAAGTAATACATCTGCTTAAGAAATCTTGATAAATAATTAAAAATGTGTTTATAGCTCAAAATTCCCAATTACGAGTTAAAATATTATAACAAATGGACTTTAAAGCAAACTTTTTTTATGAATCATATATTTTTTTAAACTGAAAATAAACCCGCACAGACTTTTAATAGAAAAACCCACACTTCGGTTTTTGGCGATTTTTAAAATTGAATATTGCCTTTTAAGGGTTAAATTAACAATTGCGAATTTTAAAGATCATTTTTGAAGCAAAATAATTTTTGGGTTGGGGGGGAAAGGGGTTTTTGTTTGGAGTTTTGTTTTAAACAAAAAAAAATAATTTGTTTTTAGCCCCGACTATGTTGGGAAACCCGTGATTTTAAAAAGCGTATTTTTGGTTTTTTGAATTTAGGCCTTAATTGAAAATTTTATAAAACTTTTTTTAAGAAGTATTAAAAAAAAAATTTTTAAGTAATATTTTGACAAAAATGAACATAGAATACCAAATTTTCTATTCCCCTTTTTGAAAAATGCTTCTTTATAATATTTTGCCTGAAAATCGCCTCTGTCGGTGCCACAGTTTTTGAAATATATAATTTAGAAGGGGATTTATCCATGTTTTACACAACAGGGGAGAAATTTTAAAAAAAAGCCCAAAATTTCAATTTTTTAAGAAAATAATGTGAATGTTTCAAAATCATGTTCAGCCTCTGTCAGAGGTCTGAGCAATATATTTTTTATTAAAGCATTTAAACAAAAGGAAATTTTTTAAAAAATTTTATTCTAATTTAAATTTTTTTGCCGAAATATTTTTTAAAAAAATTTTTGTTTTTCAAAAATGTCCTTCAATTTTTATATATATATTTCTAATCTGGACACTAAATATCAAAATTTTTCCCATTTATGTTTTTTAAAATAACGGTTTGAACTTTTTGTACCTTTTTACATTTAACCTTACGGGGGAACAAAAAATTGAAAGATTAAGATTTTTTTTTTAATTTATATAAATTAGTAGAAAAAAATTCAAACAAATTAATCGACTGAAAAGAATTCCATGAATAAAATTGTCAATTTATTTTTAACTGCTTTTCTCTTCAAATTTATATCAATGAATCCATTTTTTGTATTAAGTTCATTACATTTTTTACATTCAAATATAAATAAACATTTTAACCTTTCAAAAAATTCAAGTTTATGGATTTTTTTTCTATTTCAAAAACACTTTTGAATAACGTTTTTTAAATATAAAAAATATTTTTTAATAAACAAATATTTCTTTTTTAAAAGTTCTTTGGGTTTTTTTTTATTTTTTAGAAAAAAAATTTCATTCTATTCTTTCAAAATACTTATTTTTGCAAAATAATGTTGAAATTAAACTTATATTTTGCATAAATTTATAACTCAAAACTAGATTTCCTGTGTTCTAATAAATTACTTAAGATTCCTGAATGAAAACTATAAATCGTACACAAGAAAGTAGATATGATTATAGTCTGCAAATCAAAACTAACCAGGAAAGGCTTCTAACTATAAATATATGATTTTTAAAAAAAAATTATTAAAATTGCCAAAGTAAATTGCATTTAAAAATAAGTATTATTTTTATCAAGAAACTGACAAAATCCAAAATAAAAATACCTTCATAGAATAAAATATCCATAACTAAAGTAAATAGTGTTTTTTTTTAAAGTCTTAAAATTCATTAGGTGCAATTAGTGAATAACGACTGCATTTTTTATAATTATAAAAATATTTTTTTGAAAAGGTTAGGCTGAAATGTAGTTTTAAGAAAATTAAATTCTTTTTGCGGGAATGTTCAGCTGGAACAAGAAAAAAGAGAATAATTTTAGGGTAACCCATTCATAATTTTTTCTAATCTACGCACAAATACAACTTCCAACAAAAATATTGGTGCAGTGGTTTTGTAAAATGTTAATGAAATTCAGAAAAATAATAAATTTTTACTGCCACCCCTTATCCGTTTCTTAAATTGTTCGACCCAAATAAGAAAGGAAGTTTCCGGGGGTTTTGTTAAAAATTTTTAATTTTTTTTCCTTTCCTGCAAACTTCATGTCTCATCCCTTATTTCAAAAAAAATTGAGCAAAACCTTTTCAACGGACAGTAAAATAAAAAAATTAAAAAAAAAATGAAATACTATTCCGAATTTTAACAGTATTTAAATTTTAAATTTTTAAAAATTTTTTATTAAACAGATCTAATATTTATGAAAATAAATGCTCAAAGTATCAAAAATATGCATATTTTTCTAACATTTAAGAAACATTTGAGAAAACAAAGTTAGTTTTTGGGGGGAAAAAAACGGTGGAATCGAAGATATCTAAAAGAACTATTGGTTTGAAGATCTAATCGGGATTTTTCTTATTTTTTTAATTTTATAAACTTTTCCGATTTAAAAAATATTTGTTATAAAAAATTTAAAATTTTTTTAAAAAAGAACACAAAAAAAGATTCCTTTAAAAATAAGAATTAACATAATTGTTTCGACGATATTTTTTCTATAAAAAAGGTTTTGTTCCTTTTTTAAAAAATTAAAAAAATAAAAAAATTTATAATTTTCTTTTTATTATTATTTCATTTTTGGACAATTGAATTAGTTGCTACTGAGAGATGAATGACGGATATCAAGTTTCGATTCAGTTTAAGCTTTGTCCGACTCACTTTCCACCTAATTAACAACTCGAGTACCATGCTTTTGCTTATAAATCATGCGTTAAAAATCAGAGCTTATTTTAATATTTAAAATAAAATTTTCAGCAAAAAAAATAATATTAAAATATTTGTTAACCATTCATAAGAAAAGAGTTTTAAAGTATTATTTATCACACATAAGTAATGTTAAATTTTTTTTTGCAAGGTATCATTTACTTTTATTTCCAATCCGATTAAAATAATAGGAAACATCGATTTAAAGCGCATCCATAACTTTTCAAATTAATTGAAATATCTTTTCTCTAATTTCAAATAATTTTTTGAACTTTTTCAATTTTTTTTAAACTTCGCCTTATTAGAAATATAAAATAATTTTCACATTTTTTTAGAAAATTTTTTTGAATAATAGAACACAAGGGAAAATAATAAAATAAAACTTTGACTTTTATTTTTAAGTATATTAAGTATATCTGACAACTGAAATCATTAATTTAAGCCAGAATAAAAATGAGTAAAAATATGAGAAGTGACTTCTAAAGCAAGTTATTATTATTAAATGGTTATTTTTGCAAAAAAACATAAAAAATGCAACTTAAAATTTTTAAAAACAGATTGATGTTTTTTACTACGGTTTAAAGTTTATTTGTATAGAAACAAAACATTTTAAAATTTCTTTTAAAAGTTTCATATTAATTTAAAGGTATCAAATTTAAATATGTAAGTTGAATATAAATAAAATAAACCTTGATGCGTATGAGCTACATTGTGTAATGAATTAATTAGTGAATTAATGAAATATAATTACGGGCAATACCTATGTTGAAACATATCAAGAATATTTGAAACAATTTGCCCCTTTCTTAAAGGAATTGAATACAGAAAGCAAAAATTTGTTTTTTAAACCATAGAATTTTTCTAATAGTAAAAGAAATAATAGCAGTTTATAAAATAGAACCCAGAAATAACTTTATAAACTTCAATGGGGTAAAATATGTTTTCGAAAACTATTTAGTTCCTACAAGCATGATAAAACATTAAAAATAAAACCCCCCTTAAAAAAAATTTTTTAAAAGGCATTTTTATTCAGAAAGGTAAAATTCAAAATAAGCGATAATTTAAAAAAGCTCGAAAAAACAAAAATGGTGCTTTTCTTAAAATATTTAAATTTCATTATTTTCCGCTTATGTTAGCAACATCAAAGAACAAAATACACTCTGTCATTGAAGGAGAAAAAATTAATTTTAAAGGATTATTGTTCATGCATCAGGAAAAGTAAAGTTTTAAATTTGCTTAAGCAGCTTAAATATAAATTAATTCTTTTAAAACTAAAAATGAGTGCACTATAAATCAATTAATTTGATTTGTGAGTTTGAAATAATGGAACATACATAAATTATGTTCTGCGTATTTCCAGTACATTCGTTAGAGACTGGTCTTTTAGCTGCAAGAGTAGTGTTATTTCTGAATTACGCGAAATGAAAGGGTAACAACTTTCAACAATACTTTTTTAGAAATAATCATTGCACTTTTTTTTAAATGAAAATATACTATCGAAATTAATACTTATATTAATTTTTAGGCACCAAATGTTCTAAATGTAATTATTCGATGCTAAAACATAAGGGAAAACAAAAGAAATTTATATATACGTAAAGGGGGATTGAATATCAGTGTGACACGAAGAGTAGGGAGTTTTAAGGTATCCGACTACGTTCGGAACCGTGATTTTGCAAAAGCGTATAAATGGACAATATTTATGATATTTAGTATCACTTAGATTAGAAAATGTATATAAAACTGTTTTAAGAAAAGCATTACAATAAAAAATATTTAAGTACAATATTTTGGCTAAAAATTAACTTAGAATAAACTGCTTTCAAAATGTTCTCCTTTTGTGAAAAATGCTTCTATTATAATAATATTTTGCCTGTATATAGCTCAGACCTTTGTACAGAGGTTCAACCAAATTTTTTGAAATAAATAACTTAGAGGTGGGTTTATCCATATTTTACGACAACAGAGGGGAGCAATTTTAAGAAAAAAACGCCGATAATTATTTCAAATGGTGGTAACTCTGAAAATATAATGTGAATTTTTCAAAATTCATAGCTGAGCCTCTGTACAGAGGTCTGAGCTATATACAGGCAAATTATAATCATAATAGAAGCATTATTCACGAAAATAGAACATTTTGAAGAAAGGTTATTCTAAGTTAATTTTTAGCTGAAATATTGTATTTAAATAACCGGTTTTTGTCAAAATGTCCTTAAAACAATTTTATACATGTATTCTAATCTAAGTGACACTAAATATCCTGAAAATTATCCATTTATGCGCCTTTTTAAAATCATGGTTCCGAACGTAGTGGGATACCTTAAAACGATTCTTAAGAAATGAAGGATTCATGGTTAGAAATATTTTCATGTGGTATAAAGCGTCTTACGAGATTTCAACTGCATCGTAATCATGCTTGAAACCAATATCTGGAAACCGATCACTAAGGTAGTAGAATTGGCGTATACTGAAGCATCAGACCGACAGATATACTTCTCGTGTATAGAGCTATGTGCTTCTCATCATACAATCTTTGCGCATCTCTACAGAAGTTTAACATGGAAAAGACTTCTACGAAAAAAGCTACAATAAATCGAGCTTAAGACGAGGATGTCAGACAATGAGAACCTTCGTTTTGTAGAAAGTCATCCAAATCCAATGAATCGAACGATTGTTCAATGAACGCGGATATTTTCTAACCTTTAATATAGAGGATAATATCAAACTAATTCATAATAGTTCTTACAACGTTCAGAGCACCTTTCTTCTGAAGACTAACAACAGACTGATTGCCATTTGCTGGTTGGTTTAACCAATAGAGTGCAGCAAATCCCATTTATAAGTAAAGGAACTTTCAATCCCTATAGCGCTCATTCTTAGACTTTCGAAAAACTCCTAAGATACATGAGAGTCTGCGCAACTTAAAATCATTTCTCTGTAAATAGTTTGGTTGTTATTGTAGGCAACCACCTCATCTGATCGGTAGCGAGTTTTTTATTTTTAATTTTCGAAATTTGGTTTTAATTATGTTTTATAAAGGTCATTATTAAGTAATAATTCCATATAGAAATTTCACAATTGTTGCCAAATTTCTTTGTAAAATTTAATATTTTAAAGTTTATTTTAGCAGTTTTTTAAATCCCTAAGGCTTTTTTAAATATATCAATTTTCTTTTAAATTTTTTTTTCGAAGTACTTTATAATGTACTACATAAAACTGTATACGGGTTTTTTTATACTGCTGATCATTAATTTTATAACTAAATTTTAATTCTGAAATGTGCAAAAATTCTCGAAAAAGCATTAATTTGGATTTTTAAAATTCTTAAAAAAATTATAGTATATCTTAGAGCTAATTCCATACACAGTTTTGCAAAACATACTTTTCAGAACAATCATAAAAAATTCACATCCTTACTTCAGTTATCAAAAATGCCTCAATTTTGAATAATATTATATGATCAAAAATTCAGCATGGAGAAATATTAGAAGTTTTCATTCCCGGAATAGCATGATATAATACTCATTGAATGGTTTGAAACTTTCATGCAATGTTCAGTAGCTTATTTAAAACTGCTTACCGTAAGAAATTGCAAAAATGTAGAACAATTAAGCAGTATGATGAGTATATAGCAGAAAACAAATAAAAGATCAATATTTCATAAAGATTTACCTTAACAATTATAAAAAATAAATACACACACATCAGAACTAATTCCATGCACAATTTTATTATTGAAATAATGCACAACATGTACAAAAGATGTTTATGCCTTTATTTTTTATTACAATTTTAAAAGCATTCTCATGTTAATTATTGTACACGAATGAAATCAAATCTAACGAACCTCCAAATGTAAAACTTGCATTATTACAAGAAACAATTTATAGTAAAATATATCAAAAATCAAAAAATTAAAACTGTGCATTAGCCTAAATAATAGTTATATTGAATTTCATCCATGGGATATAAATATATCACCGAAAACAAATATGTAAAAATGGGAGAGTATTGCTATTCTTGTAAATTAGATTTTTATTTATCAGTTATCAAAGTGAGACTTACTATGTGTGCTTTGAGGTTCCGTTTTGAAGTTTTAATTTCATTCACATAATAATTTCATAAAAATCACACACAACTTTTAAATCTTGACCAAATCCATTTGTTCTTCAATAAACAATACAAAAACTAGTATTTTTGCCTGAATTGTACAATTTTGTTTTGAAATGATTTGTTACTGCATATGTAATTCTACATATGTTAGTCTCATTTGCGCGCGGTAGAAAAATATAATTCATTTTATCAGGCACTTTTATAGCAGAAAATCTGAAAAGTGAGCGTAGCAGCTTTGTTTAGTCTGCTGTTATGCATCAAAAATTGTTCCATACTTAATTAAAAATGCATGTAAGGCTTTGGAACTTTGTAGGCATGTTTATAATGATTCGAGGTATCATATAAGCGAATATAAAAATACCAAAACTTTGAGTATTTTTTTGGGTACCATGTCCTTAATTTTCTTGCTGCAAGTCTTGCCAGAATACATTTGAAGAACATATGTTGCTAAATCATTGTGATACTCAGTATATTTCTATCATGATGAGACTTTTACCACTACACTAATAATTCCATCTAGGCATTACATTTCGACATCATTGATTTCCTCCTGGTAGTCAAGTTTAATTACCTAAACTGATAGAGCTATTAAGCCTGAATTTTCAATCATCATATGAAATCCTTAGTGTAAACAAACTCTCTTTTTTCCAGTTTCACATCTAGTCACAGCTACTGTAGTCTCAAAACAAGATAGGAATCTTTAAAAAATGAGGGGTACTCTGAAAAGCCGCTCCAGTCCATTCGTCAGGTTGGAGGAAGGGAAAGAGAGGTGGAAAAGGCTCCTGACCACTTCCAGAGTATTCTCACTCGAAATTGAGGCGGAGCTAAGCCAGATTGTTCTTACACATGTATGGTACTCAAAGCTACGACTAACGACGGACGTACAACTAACCCTTGCAGGGATGAATTTTGTGGCCCTTCAATAAACAATATAAGCCTTAGCAACAACGACAGTATGATATTATACAGCCAAATATTTTTAAAATTAATTATTAAAAATAAAACATTTAAGTAGAAGAATTTTACAGAATAAAAAAATATACGTAATACATTCTAATTTTTTATTCAAAATATTCTTATACATACATATTTGTATGAAAGCAGGCAATCGAAAAGGACCAAGTGTATTGTTACTTACAATTGATAAACAAAATCTTTGGATAAATTGAATTCCATTTAACATAAAGAGACTTTTTTTATTATTAATTTCTTTCCTTAATGAGATGTAAATTGCATCAGGACATTTTTTTTAAAAGAACAAATTAATTTATCGTTTATTATCTAATTATACGTAATCCTCGTGATGAATAATTAATCTTTCAAACTGTGCTCGTAAAGATAACATGCAAGGTAACGCTGGATGAATATAAAACATTCCTAGTCTATTTATCATCGTATTTTCCATAAAACTTCGTTGCTTAGAACGCAGATAAATTCTATTCCTGCCTCAAAATTGCCTCTAGAAACCATATTTCTATGATACGTGTTCATGTGTTGTCTACCATTAACTGCTAAATGAATACCATCTGAAGTCAACCATCATGAGTTTAATCTCTTCAAATGTTCCTCAATTTTGATGTTTATGAAGATCCGTGCTCCATTCAAAACCGGACGATGAATAATGTATTCGATTTATTCACTGCCATTTCGAGTAAAATATTCATCGTTTCAGTTTTCGAAATTTTAAATGGCATTTCCCATGTACAAGGATGCAATTAGATGACTGGTAAGAATGTAATATCTTATCATTCATTATACGGAGCACGCTTGGGTGGAATTAATAAAACTGACTAAAGTGACCATAGAGCTCAGTTGTTTAGTAGTGTGTTATTTCTGACAGTCTTTATTTTAATATGTTATTCAAGACATGTAAATTTCTTGGATATTCTACAATACAGTGAAACATCCAATATTGAGCTTCCTTCTTAAGCCTAGCTTATAAGCCCTGATGTGTACCAATTATGTTCAATGGAAGACCTATGTATCTTAAGTTGTCACAGCTAAGAGCGAAATACTGCATAAATCACTTATCCCTCTTTCTAGTACACGGGATATAGGGTTACCAATTGCCTCACATTACGCGGACATTTAAAATACATTTTTCAACTGTTTAAAGATATTGCCTAAATCGGAACAGTGATCTTGCAAAAGCATCCTAATTAATGATGTTTTTGATATTTAGTATCACTTGAATTAGAGAGAATAAACATGTAAAACTGTTCATAAATATTATTACGGTAAAAATGATTTAAATGGAAATTTTTTGGCATAAAAATAAAAGAAAAAAAAAACATCTTTTAAAACATTTTCCTTTTATGGAAGAGGATTCTATAATAATAATATTTTACTTTATATTGCCCCCATATATGACTTCTAACATACTTTAAGACTTCTGCCCCGAGCCTGAATTAAGATTTTCGAAGTATATAATTTAGAATTGGATTTATTCATAACTGAATACTTCAAAGCAGAGAAATTTTAATAAAAAACACTGTCTATTATTTCAATCGATGCTAACTCTTAAAATAATGAGTCGTAATCTTAAAACAAATTTCGACGTATAATCAAATTCAAGTGAAAATAAGTGGCAATAATTTATTTATTTATATGTTTTGCTTACGTACATTAAGAAGAAAGTTAGGGCATGTAAATTGGGAAATGCATTTTTTTAAACATTATGACACCAGTTATTGTACAGTGTTTTGACCCATGTATGATTTCTAACATACTTTAAGACTTATCAGAATAAAATAAAAGTTTACTTGTTAAAGTTAATAAAAGTTTACAACAACAACAGAATAAAAAAAAGTTTACTTTCCTAAATTAATCATCTCGATCTGTGTTTGCTAGCACGTACCAACAATAATTTCCAAGGGTTTGCTTTTATTTCGCTTTTGATGGGAAAGGAAAAGAAAAAAATATATGTTGATAATATTTTTTTCTCTGTTAATGTTCTATAAATTTGTAATTTAATTTAAAACTTTTAAAACGAAACTCCTCCAAATTTACAAAATTAACAATGGGTGTTAAGGAACCTTTCATAGCCATATTAAATGTATAAAAATGATCCAAGAAACAGACAAACGTAAGTACTCCATGAATTTTTTCCAACTATTAAATACTGCTAACATTAATTTTGAAATGCATATGGACTAAATTAGTAAGATTTGTAAAACGTTTTATAAAAACACTATATATTTCCCAGACTGCTAATAAAAATCAATTACGAAACACTGGTGTATTTTACTTAATATTAATAATAATTTTAGTAGTATTTTGTAAATCTAATTTTAATTAAGAAATAAATAATGGTAAGAATAAATTAAGTCATTTATTTTACATCAGTGTAAATTAATATTACTTAAATTGTATTAGTACAAATACACAATTTATTAAACTTTCTTCTTCTTCATGCAAGTTCAGTGTTTTAAAATCATTATATTTTAAATTACTTAATACAAACATTAAACACTTATTTCAACTTTTTATTCAAGTTAATTTACATACCCAGTTTAAAAAATTTCCTGATTTATATTAATGAAATAACAATATTAACAAATAAAGGAAAAGAAAACATCGTTGTAGTATATTAAAATGATAAGATGCAAAAATATCTATCTTTCCACTTCTCGGCCTCAGTTAATTTAAAATAAAAGGATTTATGCATACAACTGATTCTCAAAATAATTTCTTAGGAACCTAAAGCTTTATAATTCTGTATTTAAAAGTTTAGCTACCTTCTAACTTAAAATATTCATTATATGCGCTTATTTATTTAAAATGTTTTTTGTTTCAATTTTTTTTCAAAGTAAGATATCTCGATTTCTGACACTAAGTCGTTGCATAAACAGATTATGTCATGCATTATATTTTCAAAAAAAGTTGAGAGTAATTTTTATTTTTTCCAAGACAAGAGCTTATAAAAAAGAAGAAACACACATTAATTGACAAAACAAAATAAAAATTAATAAGGCTGAAAGAAGTTATATCAAATAAGTTCAACGTCCCAAAAAAGTCCTTATAAACTTTTCAAATGAGAAATTTAACTAGATAAGCAAATACCACATGGTATTAACTTCACTTAAAACTGAATATGAGGTATGCATTACATACATCATTTTTGTGTAATAGAATATAACCAATTAGATTAAGAGGAAACACTTAATGACTACTTGGATATAAGGTAATATGAAATTTGTGAAAATGTAATGAATTCGAATAGATATTATTTAAAAGTATATATATATATATATACATATCTTTACTCTACACCCGAAAAACGTTTATTTAGTTGGATAAATATTTCTCTTTTAAATAAATTTAGAATTTAAAATTAATAAAATATTCAACTTAACAAAAGCAAAACACTAAAAAAAATTTTAATGTATATGTACTATTATATAAACCATCTCTTTTTTTAATTAACACAAATAAATTGCCTTTATTTTATTTCATGTTATATAGTTTAATATGCATAAAGGGAAAAATTATCGCATTTGACAATTAAATTTTTTCAAAAGCCCTCATTTAATTTATCCTTCTAGAAACATCTTAGATAACACATTTTCTAGTTTTCTTTAATCAAAGTTCGTACAACCATAACCGATTGAGACATATATATTGTGACCACAGAAGAATTTCTTTAACCTTAGTACTCGAAATTGCACTAAGTAGGATAAAAAAAAAATTTCCACTCCTTACGAAGACGACCTAAGCGGAAGCAAAATAAATAAAAAATAATAATAATGCATCTTCGATAAGAAAATAGAAATTCTTCCCTTAAAAGCTTCGATCCCTCCACGCAGGGAAACTTTTTTTTGTGTGGATAAAATGGCCCCCGACCTAAAAGTGGGTAAAGAGGAGTAGGAGGATATGTGTAAAATTCGATCAACTACACTGTGAACGCAGAAAAAGTAATGTTCAAAGGAAAGGGACTTTTTTCCCTCTTTTTCCCCAAGTTGGGCAGAGAAGAGACCTAAAAGGGGGTGTCGTGGGGGTAAGAGAAGGGCAAAGTAACTTAACCCTTCAAGATGACAAAAACCACTTTAAGAGAAGAGCGCACACTTTTTAGAAAACGATTTTTCTGGATTCTTTTCTTTTTTACTTTTTGTATGCGGCATTTTATATCTTATTTAAACTTTTCCCGTTCTAATATTACGTCGTATTTCAGTTTCGTAAGAAATCTCGAGATTGAACTCTCGGCTTTTGATGTGAAATATTTAAAAAATAAAGCTTAATAAAATGTTTATTAGAATTTGTTTTTTTTTTTTTTTGCTTTTGATTTGTTAAAAACAAAATAAATAAAATTGAAAAAAAATTAATTGGTTTGCACTGGAATTTTAAGCAAATCCTTTGTCAAATTTAATCCTCCCGTTTTGAATATTAAAAATAAGTTAGGTAAATATTTGTTTTAATATATTTAAAAACTAACACGTAATATTTAGTGTGTAGAAAATTAATAAGTTTTATTTGATCTCATGACTCATATTTAATACATTATGAAATCTCTAAAATTAATTATTCAATTCTATTTATAGTCAATAATTTCAAGAAATTGAAAAAAATACGCACATCTATCATCTATCTATATATATATACGTATATATATTTAAATATATATAAAACAAAAATAATTAAACCAGTTAAAAATTGAAATTATATGAATTTTGTAATACTAAATCTCATTTGAAAATATCAATGGCGAATATAGAAAGTAAATTACCAACGTTTTCAAATAATATTAAAAATTTTACAAAATAAAAATTTATAAAATATCCAAGTGCAACCTCGGACTTAGGACCGATAATTGAGGTTAAACTAGTTTGATGACGCCAACCTTCCCCCTGTTGCAACTTGGTAAGTTAATCAAAAAGTATCCAATTCTCAAAAATTTAAAATTTAAAATTTAAAAAGTTAATACTTAAAAAATTAAACTATTCGCCATCGCATTCTGAAACATATAACATTAAAATGTTAAAACTCTAAAATAATTAAGTGCACAATATAATTGAACCACCGAACACCAAAGATGATGCAACCATCTTTAAAATAGTCGTATAAGAAGAAAAATTATTTAAAATCCGAAAGTTCAAATTAAAAACCCAATATAATCACAAATGAATAGCGTAAATCATCAATAGCTCACCCAAGAGCATCCTATCAATACTTCCATTTTTAATTTCTCAATCGTTTTCTTCAAACGATTTCTCGTATTTCCTACAACAATCACCACTCCTTTACTGCTCATAACTCCCTCGCTCATGTAATAGATATTATATAGTCCAAAAAAAGGAAAGGTTGACGCCTTGAAACTATGCTCAACCCCTTGTTTGATTTGATTTTAATTGACGTAGCACTGTGGTGAAGCAAGACGAAGACTATTGACGAAAGAGTTCATAATTTTCAGTAACAGCCAAATGACGAGAAAGACACCTGAACTGGAACCACATTCTTCTACATACATCCACACCTGTCAAATGAGAGCCCTTTGAACCCTGACAGACTTCAAATGCATGCGGTGGATCTTCAGTGGGATAAGGATTCGAACCCGCAAATCGACAATTTCGAGCATTTAACCTCTTGCAATCTTAATTCTAAGTACAAAAGTTTTCTGTTGCTATTCTACATTGGCCTGTACTTAGTTTCAATATTTTTACACATTGATTAGTATTCTGTTAGAACATCATACATTTCGCATATTACTAATATGATTACACACAATCGCACATGTGCCAGTATACAGTGGCACAAAAGGAAATCCTGGGTCCAAAGGCCCCCAAACCCCTTTTTGATTTTTCCGTTTGGGACTATAATTCTAAGTATTATAGTACGTAAAATCTAATTAAATATTTGTTATTAATCATTAATTTTATTAATTAATGCTAATTATTTATTCAATAATTAGTTTTTTATTGTATTTTGTTCCCAAAAATCGACAAAATCAAAAGGAGATTGATACAAGAATGGTGAACTTTCGACCCCGGACCCCCACCTTGAAAAATTCATGTGTGCGCTACTGCACATATATATATATGTGTGTGCTTGATATGTGTCTAATTATCATTAGTAGTAGTATTAAAATGGGCCATTGAAATTATTTTGAACATAAATTAATTAATATAATTTACGTTAAGTTAATTTTTCACTATTTCTTATTAAGATTGAATATTTATTGAATGCAATTATATGCAATATCAACTGTAAGGACTTAATACAAGAAAACAGAAAACAGAAACAAGAAAAACTTTACTTTTCACACAAATAAATAATTTTATGTAACATACTTTAAATATTTTAAAATTCAACATGTCTTATTATCTACGATTTCAATTTCACAGATATGACAATTAATTATTTTCCAGAAGGAACTTATATGTTTCGAAAAATTAATTGATATATTTCCCACACATTATAAGTATTCTAGAAATAAAGATTTTGAGTTAACTCAGATATGTGTGTGTGGTAAGGAAAGGTTTTTACTTCACTCCGAATTTTCTCAAGATTATAATTACTTGAACAGATTTTTTCTGCATAGGGAATTAGATTTTTCTTAAGAATATTTTTTTAAATCTTTAAATTCTCTTTTATTTTCTCCGCTTCTAATTATGTAACTTAACTTTAAATTTAACTTCCCCAGCATACTTCGGAATTCTAACGCAAATTCTGATATTTATTTTTCTTTCGAATGAATTCTGAAAAGTTCTTTTATAATGAGAGTGCGTCTACACCCGTCTGTAATTAGCAAGAAGAAGAAGAATATAAGACTCAAAATTTCGTCACTTAAATTCAACTAAAAGTAATTTTAAATCAAGAATTGTGTAACTACAGGAATTCTTACAAAAAATATTTCTTTAGTAATAGTGTATATCTTGTAAGTTTCTTAAATATAAATATTTTAATTTTATTAATTTTTTCAAGTTTTGCTTCAAATTTGAATTGTTTTTCTAGACACAAATAAACATAGTAAGATAATTCAGATTTTTTTAATTACATTTTTACTTTGGTTTTTATAGTTTAATTTTTTTTGTGGAAAAATTCACGACTTTCAATTCATAAAGTATTTAATAAGAATCAAAGGATAGTTTGCCCCATTTTTTAGGCCCTCCTTAGGCGTGTTTATTTATAACATTGATAAAACATAAATAAAACTTAAGATTTTCTTGCATAATTTATTATTTTTATTTTTGTAATAATATTTGATAATCTTAATTAAGGATTGATATGATGATATGATCACATATGATTGATAATTGCATACTATTTATTACACATATTATATATATATATATATATAGGCTAATTCTCTACAAACAAGAGATAACATCCAAACAATAACATTCGAAAAACATAAACCATTATTAGGAAAAATCACACAATAGAAGGACATATGTGAAGGTAAGCAGAGATTAAAAATTATAAAATGGATGCTCTGCAGTGTTATAAACATTACTGACTTAGGACAGCTATTATATAAAATAATTTATATAAAAGTGGGTTTGAACATGTTTTTTGGCCAGCCAACCTTCCCCCTTTTATGTAAATAACACCGAGCAAAAACAAATAGAAAATAATGGATAGGAATATCTAAATCCATTATAAGATAGAGGTAACTTACCTAAAAATTGCACTAAATTGCAATATATACATATATATATACATATATATATATATATATATTAATTTTTCTTTACATATATTTATATATATATTACTATTTATTACATATATTTACATATACTATTCTAGTGTAAAAACCAATAAATATATTCTCTATATTTATTCATATAGTTAATGGTTGTTATGTATATTAAAGTAGATCGAATTTTTTTTTTTCAGAATTTACAAACCTAGTTATGTGGAAAATGTGTTCTCTGTTATATAGATAAAGGAATAAAAATAAAAATATACTTTGACATTACTACATTCACCCTTAATTATAAGCCGTACAAATTATCAAGAAAAATATTAAATTCTGTATTTGTTAATTTTAAGGTATTCAACTACGTTCGGAACCGTGATTTTTAAAAACGCATAAATGGATAATTTTTATGATATTTAGTGTTACTTAGATTAAGAATACACATGCTCTAAGTATTTTAAAGGACTTACACACATTTTGACAAAAAAAATTATTTAAATGCAATATTTCGGCAAAAAATTAACTTAGAATAACCATTTTTCAAAATGTTCTCCTTTTGTAGAAAAAGCTTCTATTATAATAATATTTTGCCTGTATATAGCTCACACCTCTGTACAAAGGCTCCACTATGATTTTTAAAAAATTCACATTATTTTCGGAGTTACAACCAATTGAAATAATTATTCGCGTTTTTTTCTTAAAATTTATCTCCTCTGTTGTCGTAAAACATGGATTAACCCACTTCTAAGTTATATATTTAAAAAATTCTAGTTGAAACTCTGTATAGAGGTCTGAGGCTTTTTATACAGAGCAAAATATATTACATTATAATAGAAGCATTTTTTTCACAAAAGATATTTTGAAAGTTGATTATTTTATGTTCATTCTTTGTCAAAATATTGTACTGAAATAATGTTTTATTATGTCTGGTCTTAAAACAATTTTATATACATTTTCTAATATAAGTGACACTAAATATCATAAATATTATCCATTTATACGCTTTTGCAAAAATCACGGTTCGAACGTAGTCGAGATACCTTAAGAAAATAATAGACTATAAGAGTAATTGATTTTAACCAATTGGGATTAGTTGTATATTACTTTTCCTTTCTAATTGTTAGAATTGGACATATTGCAAAATGATTTTTCAATTAAATTAAATATTCATTTATTCAATCATCTATTTCAAAAGGAGAAATATCCATGAAAAAATACTCTAATCTCACGGTATTCTCTGTCTTACTTATCACTCTACATCACGGCATATTGGCGAATATCTATGCTATCATGAAGACAAACCATAGAAGTCACTGGTCACCCTTCCGGTATAGTGGTTAGCGGCGCTGACACCAACAATACCATGAGTTCGAAGAACATGGTTGTTTGTAAATGTATGAATGCCAGCCGTGTCGAGGGGGTACTCTAAACAACCGTCGAGCCTGAAGTCCTCTCGGAAGGTTGGTGGCGGGGATGAAGGGGAGATACTGACCACTCTAAGGTATTCTCTTTCAAAATTGGGAGGGTCGATCCTAGGGTGTACTGTCACCTGTGTGGTGCTCAAGGTTGCGTCCAACGACAGGCGTACATCTAGCCCCTTGCCAAAATGAATTTCGTGGGCCTCGATTTGACTACGTCAGACAGGTGGCATTAGCAACAACAACAACAATCATAGGAGTCAGAAGTAATTATTAAACTTGTTCTTAATTTAGTATTGAGAAAGTAATTATCAATTATATTGTGCAGTACTGATACATATATATGTATATCATGTCAATGTAAATCTGTATTTTTTTTTATTACGTCAGAATATAGTTTTGTCTTGCTTCCCTTCAGTAAATTAAAAATTTTTAAAAATATTTTTCCTTCAACTTTACGATATGCTCGCCCCACATGGTTATCACCCACTCCCTAAACCAGGGGTGTCCAACAAGCGGCCCGCCAGTACGTAAGTTGCAGCCCACCGACTCTTTTAAAAATTTTTTTAAATATCAGGTTTTTAAAGTTTTTCATTTTGAAATTTATTAAGGGGAAATTTATATAATTATATATAAATCTACAATGTATTTGCCTGTTAACTATTCTTGTTTTAAAATAAACCATTTTTGATAATAGAAACATTCTTTAGATTAAAATAGATTTATATTTTATCCAACAGTTACGTTTGATTTTACTTTAATAAATTACTTTTTAATAAATTCCGAATTGCATTATGCATAAACTTTTACTATGGAGGGACATATTTCTATATGTGCACTTTCGTTTCTCCTCCTCCTTTTCTGTTTGGAGTGCCCAAAAATTAAGAGACAGACAGAGATGTTTTTTAAAGTTTAAAAAAATATATATTCAGGACGATTAAGATAAAGGGCAATGTTAATCGTTTGCGAATGACAGCACCATAAAATTTCAACAATGAGTAACGAAAGATCAATTCAAAAGGAACACCGTTATTTTCAAGAAAATGGCAGCTGTAGTATTTTAAACATTATTTGAACATTTTTATTATTATATTATATAAACATTGTTATATTATCTATATTCTGTATACATGAAAAATAACGAAAACAATAATAATAATTCATTTTGTTTTATATTTTTCAATCAATTATAATAATTTATATCATTATAATTTTTTTCCCGAAGTGGCCCTGGGTCATTTGTGTTAGAACCCCTGCCCTAAACAGTTGCGCCCACAGTTTGAGAATCGCTTCTGCTGTTTATGTACTTTTAATTTGAATTTTTCAGACATATGCTTCTAAATCACCTCATTAAGAAAACAAATATTAATTCAATTACCTGCTCTTACTCGAACTTCTCGACTCCCAATTTTTCCAGCTACATTGGCTGCAACGCAACGATAAATTGCATCATGGACTTCTCGTCTGTATTGCATAGGTGTAAATGGAGCAAACCCATAGATCCATCTGGTCTTAAATGTGAAGACCAGGAACTTCTCGGACGATTGACCCATTTTTGGTTTCCCACCAGAGATCTGGTGTTGGCTGACCTTTCGCTGAACACCGGATCACAGCGCCGGTGGAGTTGTCAAAATCCACTCGAGATGGAGGTTCATATTCGAAAGATGGCCCCCCGTACTGGAAAAAATATTAAATTGAAAAGGATTAAACTTACAGTTTTCTGGATATATTTTTGTTTATTAAAAAGATACGAATTAAAAAATTTAATCCTTTAAAAACACCTCCTTCCCATATTATAAATGTTTAAAGAAATTGCTTCTTAAAACGAAATAAAAAAATACCAAGAATGTTTTGAAATATTTCTTTGGTTATTCAAGGCATGCAGAAGCAATTAAATTTCTACCAATATCTCATTTATGTAAATAAATTAGTATCTAAATGCTAATTTTTTAAAAAAAATTGAAGTAAAAAGAAGAATATTATGAAGTATAACGTTCTGAAAAAAGAGAAACATTGGAATTTAGGGAATCTATAGAATGCAAATTTTTTTAAAGCATTACAGAAAGTAATAGCTATAAAAAACGTATAAATAAATTCTTCAGATTTATATAAATAATTGATGCATGATATAACTTAACATTTTTAATAGTATATATTTTTAGAAAAATATTACATAAGAAAATTCTTAAAATATCGGAAAAAGTCACCAATAAGAGCCTCGTTTGCGAAGAAATTACACTGATACATAAGTGCAACTACTTATTTATTTCAAACAATGTACATATTGTTCTATCTCTTAATTACCTGTAATAAAGATATTAGATGTATAGTTCTTTTCCTGAATAGCTTAGAAATATCAATGTTAAAGATTTTCAGAGATGCTAAATTGTTTTATTTTATTTATTAAGATTATTTGTGGCTGTAGTTTGAATGTTTTAAGTATTTTTATGTATATTATCGAAATTCATGGCTACCTAATGAATACAAAAGAAAATATCGCCTATCAAGAACAAATGATAATGAAAACAAGACAATATTACCGAAATCGTAGGAAATTCTGAATTACAATTCTGAATGTTTACGTATCAGCTATTGCTATCAGAAGAAAACAGCTCAGGCAAGTAATTTATGCCACAATGAAAATTCTAATCCCCTTCTAGTTTATGGGAAGGATAAATGTCGAATCAGGTAATGCGACTAACTTAAAGCTTAGCCGAGTGATACTTGGGAGATAATTATATATTCCGAAGAATTGTTCAAATTCTTCTTCACAAAGAGCAGAGTACATCTAGAGATCACCTTTACAGGGGAGTTATCCGGAAGGTTTTCTTTCCAGCTTTGTAAGTATAAAACATGGATGTGCTGTGCAAAATTTCTTAGCCAACAAGAAGCTTCCTATTGTGCAGACAAGCTTTCTTTCAGCTCAAGTTATTTTCAAGGACTATAATAGTACCAATGTATAGACCAGGGGTGGCCAACTTGTGGCACGATAGATATGCAGCAGTGGGACGCGAAGACTTACTGAAAAATTAAGAAGTTTTTTGAAAATATAACAATAAATAACCATTTTCTGCTATGAACGTAGTAAAATAAATATCACTCAAAACTAGCTGATGTGAATCTATAATAACATAATTTTGTTTGCATCTGCAATAGCTTCCTTTTGATGCCCGGTAATATAAAAAAGTAGTAATTTAAAGTTTTATAATTTTTTACTGAATTTTTAAGGTATCCACTATTGGAACCTTGATTTTAAAATTTTGGGAAAATTTTTTTAAAATATTTAATGTCATTTAGATTAAAAATATATAAAATTTTTTTTAAGGATATTATTCAATAAAAAATATTTAAGCAATATTTCAATAAAAATAACATATAATGATCAATATTTAAAAAATTCTCTTTTTTTTGAAAAATGCTTCTTCTATTTAAATATTTTGCTGGTATATAGCTAGACCCTGTACAGAGGTGAAATGCAATTTTAAAATATACAACAAAATGGGTTTATCCATATTTTACTAACAAAGGGGGAAAAAATTTTAAGAAAAAACGCCGATAAATTTTTAAAGGGTAGTAACTCTGAAAATAATTAATTTTTTAAAAAAATAGTTCAGACTGTATGGAAGCAACTTTATATATGAGCAAAATATTGTTATTATAGAAGCATTTTTTATGAAAGGAGAACGTTTTGAAAAAAGATTATTCTGAATTATTTTTGCCAAAATATTGTATTTAAATAATTTTTTGTAATAATGTCCATAAAACCATTTTATATATGTATTCTAATCTAAGTGACACTAAATATCATGAAAATTATCCATTTATGCGCTCTTTAAAATCGCGGTTTCAACCTTAATGATTATTTTGAATTAAATGATTCAAGTTGCTCATTTTTTATACATAGCCTAACTTATTGAATGTGTAAAAGATTTGTTAACAATGAAACCTAAGTTGGTAGTTTCCTCTTATTTATTAAATTATTTCTAAATTTCGACTACATAGACTTGCAATGACAATGTGCTATTTACGTTAAAATCTCATAATAAGCCCATCAGTAACTTTATTTCCTTTTCTATTTTTGTTTGTTGAAAAAGTTGGAAGAGGCACGAATAATTTGTTTTTTTTATCAAATAGTGGCCATCTTCTATGAAAGGTTAGCCACATCTGGTATAGACGAAGACCTGTTAAACCACATTGTTTGAAGAACACGTTTTAATTTTCTACTTTTCCTTTAACGTCTCAGTCCTTGGATCTAAATATTATAGAAAAAATCCATTTTATATATAATATATATAGATAGAGAGCAAAAGTTTCATTGAATATCTTATCACCAATTTTCTATGAAACCTCTTGAAATATATCAAAATTCATGCATAATTTTAACAATTACATAGCTGAATCAGATTCCGGTTTATTTACGTGATGAAAGCAGCTTTCGTCTTTAAATTATTATTTTATTATTCTTATTTTGTGGTTTCTCCATTATTTTGATTACCCTTGGAATTATAAGCTGTAATATTATAGAAAGTAAATGAAGTATTATAAAAAAAAAAATAGAACATTTAGGATGTATTTGATGTGAACTGGATATGTGTGTTCTATAAATTAATGTCATGAGAAGATTTTAATTATAATTTTAGAAAAAATTTTATCCATTTTAGATGCTCTTGTTATTTTTTTTATAATACATCAATCGTTCATAAAAGTAGATTTAAATAAAATATCAGAAAGTTTCAGGAACATATTTCTTGTGTGAATATGTATGCAATTAAATAATCCACAGTGAATCAAAAATGTTTTAAAATACCATATTATTAAAGCTTAAGTATATTATAACAACATTTTTAAAATTTTCTGATAATTATTGCTAATGAAAACATGTTTTCACATTTCATTGGTAATTCTTAAGAACTCTAGTTAGAGTTACCCTAAGACTAATGATATTGTAAATAGTTATTAATATTTAAACTGTGATTCAGTTAATATAAAGTAAATAATCATTGAGCATTTAGTGTTAAAAATACTTAAGTAGAATAACATAAAGACATATCAAAAATTTAAAAAGTAAAACAGAAAAAAATATATTAGTTCCTTATTATATACTTCATTCTTCCAACTAAACTGTAAATTTCGTTAAAAACATTTTGCCTTTGGAAAAAAGATAAATAATAATTTAAAAGACGGTTACAGAGATTCCTTGCCCTTGTCATTTCTGAAAAATTTATATGCCCACAGAACTCATTGAAAAGTACTTTAGAAATACATCACCTTATTGTGGTTTTATGTTTCTTCACAATATATTAAGTCCATAAAAGTCTAGAGTATGTATTTAAAAAATAATGAAACTAGTTTTAGAGCTTTATATTAATTTCAGTTCCTAAGAAACATTTAAAAATATATATATAAGGGATTTTTGTTCTCTTCTAAGATTACTTTTTAGAATGAGTTTGGAAAATAAGATTTTAGAGAGATTCAATGTTATAAGAATTTTTCTTCTTCTAGAAGGATATTTATATTATACCATGTTCATGAAAGAAGAAATGTTTTTAAAAATGGCTTAGTAAGTTTTAGAGAATCATTTCGGTGCACATGAAATTGGATTAAATAGAATACAAATCTAATTTTCTTGGATCTATGTTATGTTCCCAATTCTATGCCAAAAATAGAAATTCGATTTTGTTCTTCAAACGTCGTATGGAACAGTACTTTTTTCCTTTTAAATTTTCAAAAGTGATGTTACCGAATAATTTTCTTTATTCAGTTATTGATTATTATGAATGAATAAATTTACTGTTAATTCCTTTAATAGTGTATGGACATGAATTTTTAAATCATGTATATTTAAAATACTTATGATTCAAATATATTTTATTTTCACCAAAATAGCTAATTGAAATGTATTCATTCATAATCTTTTGGACATTTTGTAATATTTTAAAACAGTTTAGATATCTCATTTTTAGTTATAATAATAACAATATATAAATAAAATCTTTCTACAGTACCTTAAAAAATTCGCAAGAATAACCAGCATTTAATAAATGAAAATTTTAAGAAATTACAAAAAGTGCATCATGTAGAAATTTTATTTCAAGGATAGTAGTTGAAGGCACTTATTTTAGAAACAATTAAGATTTGTTTTTTACAAACGTTATAAATTCATTTTTCTGAAAGAAATCATTTAAAAAAAAATTTATTTTAAAATTAAAAAATTAAAATTATTGAACTTTCTTTAAAGTTTTTAATAAATGCTAATTTTTTATATTTGAAGTGATTTACATTCCTTGAGTTATTTGGAAGAAACGTTAAAGGAATTTAAATATTTCACTCTTTTTTATGTTTTTTTAATTATCATTGTTGCCAACCCTCTCCCCTCCCCCCGAAGAAAAACAAAAAATATTAAATAACAAAAACTCTCTAATAACTAATAAAGTTGGACCTCAATTTAACGATCCTCTTTTTAACGAATTTCGCGATTTAACGAAATTTTATTTTTCCTCGATAAAATGAAGGCAAAAATCTATGAAAATCCTCGAATTAAAGAATTATTTCAATAGCCGAATACTTTTTTATTAGTTTGGATTAGAAAAAACTGGAATAGAAAAAGATCTTTCTTGTAAGTAAGGAATTTCGACGGGAAAGGGTTCAGCCTATTATTAGACTCTATAGGTGCAGATGAGTCATGAGTGTAACCTATCGCATGAGTTTTAAGTAGGACAGGGAATTTCTTTCTTATATCATTTCACTCCACAACGCAGGGGATATTTTAAGAGTTTTTTCCATTTGCTCTCTTTTTTTAAGAGAGGTGAAGTTTAGTATATGTAGGATTTTGTAGCATTTTTTGACTAGCATTTGTGTCAAAGTCAATCAATAACGGTTCTAATGCAGAAAATGATAATGGAACTCTTATAAAAACTTTTCATAATGTTTTACATTGTATAGAATCGAAAAATTACTCTTTAGATTTAGGAATCCAAAAAGATTGTCAAACATCTAGATGTCAGTATTTTAAGATTTCCATTTTACTAGTGTGTAATAATTTGGTAATAGAAGTTTTAATGGCTGAACAATAAATTTTTAATTTTTAACTATGGGTATTTCTTGTATAGTTGCTTATTGTAGAATTTATAAAGATAGTAAATGCAAAAAACTTGCAATGGTTTGAACCCTGATATTACGAAAATCCCCGAATTAACGAATACTGTTCGGTCACGATGAATTCATCAAATCAGTGTAAGGCTCATATCAGTGCCTGCAAAAATATTCAAAACTATCTTAAACAGAAAAAAAAAGTCTTACGATATGAAAAATACATGCACCAACAAAAAATAAATGTCTGAGAGAAACGCATACAAAGTTTGTTAAAGCTTAGGTTTTGAGACATAAAACTTTGAATATCCTTAGAACGTTTTGAACATCAGATCCGGAGTTTAGAATTAAGTTACTGAAGTGAGTGGACTATTAAAAAATCTGGGAAAGAGTGCTTTCTTAAATAAATATTTTTTGCCGTTTTTCAGAGTGTTGTGTGTAGCTCTAAATGATATTGTAATATTCGTAAAACACAATTACCCATGATGTAATTCAAGCTTTATACAACGAAAACTTTTTTACTTAAAATCTTATAAGACCTTCTAAAATAAAATCTTCAATTTCTGTAACCATATTACGTAATAATACATGCAGTTACAAGAACGACCTATTTCCCTGCAAATATAATAATTTGCCAGAATGATGTTATCTCACTGTTCTTTTCTAAATACCGGAAAAATAGCCTATTTTGACTTTAAATCATTTTTAATTAATGCTAAACTTTCTTCGTGTGTTATACTTTATTTTTCATTACAAAATTTTGAGCATTATATTGTATCGTTTATTATATTGCATTGTACTTTTTGTGTATTTTGTTATTTGTAATATTATTCTACACAAATTTTATCTCAATTATCAGCCTATAAATGTAAAAACAAATAAATAAAACTGAAAGAACAACCCCTCTTTTACGAAAAAAGTAATAAAAGTAAGAAAACTGAGTCAAAAAAAATAATTCATTATTTCTGTTGCTTCTCTTTCCTATTTTTTCTTTCAAAAAATAATATTGGAGGTTAACAATGTTACAATATCACGCAGAAAGGGTCTATACAAAAAAAAGAAAACATTTTTACTGGGACAGGCAGAGATTAATATTTTATAAAAACAGATTATACCGGCAATAAAGAAGCATATAAGAAATAATACACCTAGCATGTCCCAATTCCTTAAATTGCTAATTTTCAATTTTCATGTGTAACATTAGTTTATTACTATAAATTTTAATTTAAGAAATTTTTTGTTTAATAGCAACTATTCTATAGGAAAGAAGATTGTACCTCTGCAATAAACATTATACATTTGAAAAAACTATATAAATTATTAGCAAAAACACATAGTGTAACTTAACTATATATATTTATAACTTTAGAGCAACTTTTCTTCGGAAAATTGTACTTTTTTTTTTTATTTCTATAATATATTTCGTATGAAAAACAGGAAAAAAATTCAGAAACATTTTTTGGGTTTTTTAAATAAAGGGGGGTCTGAAAAGTATGATTTCACTTTTAAATAATAATTACAAATAAATAAATAAAATGAAAATATTCACTTAAAAACCTCGTAAAAAAATTTCTAATTTTTTTAGAATGCTTTATTGCCCTATTTCAATGTGTGCATCATTACTTGTGCGCAAAACATGGAGTATATACGAGAATTTTAGCTACATTCTATGAAGCATTGCAGGAACAAAAAACTCAATAGCCACATTAATTCGACGTTTCATTTCATCAGTGCTTTTAATTAAAGGTTAGTAAACAATGTTTTTCTATTATCCTACAAGAAAAATCCAAAGTTGTACGTGTAGAGATCTAGGTGGCCAGGGTATTGAACTTCCTCTTCCAATCCATCACCTAGAGAACATTTTCTCACTTTCAAATTCCAGTGTGATCGTGCCCTATTTATGCAGATTTAAATTCAATGAATCATGCTACAACTTGCGCTTTTTCTTGAGATTAAGCCCTTTTGAAACGATACTGTTTAAAAAGAGGGAAGTTGCGTTGTCTAATATGCATTTCATCAAACATAAACTTTAATATTTTCTTTATTTAACACAAAAAACCAGAAGTGAAATCTTTGTTTATTTTAATATATTTTAGAAAGAGTAATCATACTTTTCGGACACCCATTTTATTAAATATTGAATAATTTCTCGGAATCACGAGAAAAAAATAACGCGGGATTTTATAATATTCTAAATACGTTGTAAATTCTAAGTGATAAAAATTGCAAAAGCTGTGGTCAGTTACAATGGTCATCGAAACCAAACTATTCAAAATATTTGATGATAAGCATTCTATGTTCGGAGGAAAAAACAATTTACTTTATTCCTTATTCCTCGCCTACAAGTGATAAATTCGTTTCTTGGCGATATCTGATAGATCACACATCTTTCTGCTTCAGTACATCCCACCTAAGCGATAAATTGACCAATTGAGTTCTGGCGAATGTCTCAGTAGCCTATCATTTTTCAACTTATTCACCAATCGGTCGACACTTTACGAACTTAATGTTTGGTGCCGACCGGGAAACATCCCAAATAATAGAATCTCACAATGAAAAAAAAAGAATTTTCCTTCTTTCTATTTCCCTCCATTTCTTCTAAAACAATTTTATCCTTGTGCGTTTGTGCGTTATTATTTTTAGCGCGTGTTCTTTTTATTTCCATTGGAAAGAAAGGCGGAAATAATGTAGAATATCATGTAAAGATATTACTCTAATTTGAAATGAAACGGCAAAAAATAATACGTTGTATTGATCGTGAACACAAACTGCATCAGCGTGTGTATTTATGAATTCAGTGACCCACATCACAAAGCTTTGATTTACGAGGATAAGGATTCAGAATTTATTTTCTTATATTTCTTTTGGAATTTGGGGGAGGTTTCTGATTCTGAAATGCACTTTTTTTTATGGGTGGAAAACGTCGAAACTTTTATTGCGAGTTATTTATTAAATCTGAAGATAAATCGACTGAAGTGTTAGAACAGAAGCAAAGTAAGTCGAATATTTTAATAACTAAAATAGGAAATGACCGATTTTTGATCGAATCGCATTTTCTTTCATTTTAGTTTGAAATTTCTTTAAAACCTTAGAATGTGTTCAAAGTTTATATATCCATAAAATTTGAGATTTATATTACAAACTTTATGAAAAAAGAAATTAAGATATATTTTATTTAGGATTCTGCATAATTACTTGTAAATTTTCAGAAATTCATTTGAACTGTTTTTAGAAGTAGTTAGTATAGGGAATTTTAATAGTAATTTTTGTTACTTATGCCACACACTTGATCGATATTAACATCAGATATAGGTCCACAAAATTTATCACGGCGAAGGGCTCGATTTTTACGCCTGTCTTTAGCCTTAGCTTTGAATACCATGCAGGTGACAGTACGATTTTCCTTGGTTCCACCCCAATTTTGAGCAAAAACACATTGGGAGTGGTCAGGGGTCTCCCTCCTCTCTTCCACTTTCCACCAACCTCACGAGAGACTTTGTGGCTCGAGGGCTATTTAGAGTACCCCTATGCCGCGAAGGCACTATATAATTACAAACACCCATACATCCGGGATTCGAACCCAGGCCTTACAGCACCGCAGTCAGTGTCACTAACCACAATACGGGATGGGTGCCATATAGTAATATTTAAAATTATATATCTATATTACAAAATGAAAATGATATTAAATAAGTAGTTTGTATTCTTACACTTAACAGTCAGCACTTAGAAAATTAAAATATAAATTTTCCATCGAAAGCAAAGCAAAGCAACTTATATTATTAGAAATGGATTATATTATTAGATTTCTTAATAAAATTCAAGATATTTAAAATTATTTTCAGAATTTTACTGAGCACGTAAGAAAATATTTTTTGAATCAATTTATAAAACTGAAAGGAAGAAACTTTCTATTGCTCAACAATTTTTTTTTTTTTGTTTTGTTTTAATTTTATTTATTTATTTTTTTAAATTAGAAGTAAGTAATAAACAGAATTTTTAAATATTTATAATTAAAATCAAAAATTGATTTTACTGAAATTAAAATTACTTTTTCATCCGTCTTAAGGATATCTCTAATTTACTTTACTTTTATTAAATATTTTTACACAGAAATATTTTTTCATTGAATACACAAAACAAATTTGATCTTTTTTGTGAAGAAATAAAATTTCTTTCTAAGTTGAGTGACTTTTCAAATTTTTCCAATAATTGAATTAATGTCTAAAAATGCACGCATTATAATATATGTTATTTCCGAGTGCAGTTTTTTTTGTATAATTGATGTTTACTACATTCTTAAAAAGTAAGGTTAATTTAATTAAATTAATTATAAGTTCATTTAATTTCTTTTCACACTATAAGCTTACAGCTTACTTTGAATACATTATTCTGAATAATAAAAATTTTCAAGTGATTAAACTATTTCAGCATAACAATACTATGTCTAAATTTTCTCCTCAAATTGTTTATTAAATATTTGGATACGAACTTAAGTCAGAATTTTTGGGGGTATGATACAATTATTTAACAAATATTCAAACTAGGGAGTTTCACTGAGGAAGCATTTTTGTTATTATTTTTTTATCTAGATTTCCATTATAACTTAATACAAAACTTAAACTTAAGCAAACTCTGATAACGGAACTTAAACTTACATTTAAACAAACTTATACTTAAACAAAACTTAAATAAAAGATAAGATAAATACAAACAATTCGAGGGAACTTATTGATCTAAAATAGGCCTCCCAAAATATTAATAAAGAAATTTCTAGTTGAAGTATACTACACTTTCCGTAATTAATAATAAACTTATATTTTTTAAACACATATAATGTAGAAACTTCCTCTAAGTATAGGTCGAAAAATATTTAAAGAAATTTAGTTTCACAATTGTTTTCGACTATAAGATTCCACAATCTAACTAACTATTGTATTTTATTATCATTTCTATTTTAATAAAAAGGAGTTTTCTTTGTCAACATTTACATAATAACGTTTTAAAATCTTTATTTTCCTATACACGGACTTGAAAAAAATTGCAAAGAGCTTCTGAAGTTTGAAATAAATGCTTCATTATAAATAAATTAACATTTTCAGTTAATTTACTTGGATACAGAGAGATGTCCAGGTTATTAGCTCTATTAAGGAAAAAAAGCTTTATAATTTAGCCTTTGCTGAATTAATTTAGTGATACAGTTCAAGCAATAAGGAAAACAAAGCTTTTTATAATTTAGCCTTTGCTGAATTAATTTAGTGATACAGTTCAAGCAATAAGAAATAATGTTTAACTATCCTATCCAAGCAATTGCCTTTTCATTTGAAGATCTTCATAAATTTCAGGATGCCAGTGACTCAGAAAAGTATCCTACAACAAGCATGACCTAAATTTTCTTTTCCTAGCGAGTTTTCGTCGGTTTCGCAAATTACGTAATTACGATTTACGGTTCTCTATTTGGAACAGCGAGCGAGCTGTTAAAGGTTTACGTCGGGCTTTACGAAAATCTCAACCAGCGAAGATACAGCGCCGTAAACTAGCGATAAACGCGCCAAGTCTAGATTTATCATCGGAATTACACGTCAGCGATAAACGAGAAAACATGAATTTTCATTTTCACATGGTGAACCCCTCTACACCCATGTTTGGATTGCCTACATAAAATAACTTTTTTTTGTATTTTTACGAAAAGTTTTTGAACTCTGTCTACTGTTTCTCCGTGTCTTTATCACTAATGATGCAACCATCGTGTTTACTAATGGAATGACTGAATTTTTCTTCACTTTTCTGTAGGGATTTAATTCTCAAGTATTCAAATTTACGTAATTCAAATAGTTTTTTCTATGCGTTTCCTATTTTAATCTTAATATCTCTTTCTTGGAGTATTTTATCAGGTTTCTTAATAAAAACTGCGAGCAAAAGGAGAACATTTTTATTTTGGTTGTCTGTAAATGTGCTCAACAAGAAAGTTGCATTATCTTCGAATACTTGGGCTCCATCTTAATTTACATTCAAAGCAGAATGAAACTCAGATCTTGTGAATGGGATAAAACTTTTTTAAAATCATTCGTTTGTTCTCATCTCTGTTCTGCCTTTAAACATTTCATACGCTTTTCGAAAAGATGCAAATTACTTTGATTAGACTCGATATCATTATTTGCATCCGAAAAGTAACAGTATACAAGAGAATTCTGTAAAAAAGTAAACTAATTTACGTAAAGCGTCAAAGAATTTGTTTTGAGCCCCTTAAATGACTTCTAAAGTTAGAAACAAAGAAATTTATAAACTCAGTAGAATATTTATCTAAAAATAATACATAGATTCTTGCTTATTTTATCAATTAAAACCCCCATATACAATAAGCATTTTTGCTTATATGATAAATAAAGTTTTCTTTTGTAATTTTTTAAAAAATATTGATGATTTTGCAACTTTTTTAAACCTTTAGCAATTATCATGACATTTTTAACTTTTTAGTGATGAATTATAATGGGTTATTTTACTATCTGTTTATTAACATATGTAAATTGCTTAGCTGTTATGTGGATTTAACTGTTTATATTAGCATCTTTCTCCTTTTTTATTCAAAATATGTTAAAAATCACATTCTAAACAAGTTACAATTTATCATTTATGAAAATTTTATGTCATTGTTATTATACAAAAAAAATTATTTTTGAAGTTATATTGCTATAAAAATATTTTTGTTATCAAACTACTTTATTATAAACATAAGTAAAAAGTAAAATAGTAATTAATGCAGATTCTTCATTATTGAAATATTACGAACCCATCTCAAATAGTAAAATTATATTAATGATTTCTTAAATAGCTATTTAGTTACGGCCATGAATGACCAACTAATACTTAGTGTATGAAAAACGAATTAAAATAAAAAAATTTGACTGCGCAAACTTACAACAAAATTAGGTAGACAAGTTAATCAAATAAAAGAAAATACAATTAAATCGTGTTTTAATAACTTAAAATATAACATACTAGCACACTATAGATAAAATATGTATAGCTTAAATTTAACAGCATTATTATAATTTTCATCCATATGGTATACTGTAAATTTATCACTTTTTCTCTACTTTACAAACACATTTTTGGTATTTTTTATCAGTATTTCGATTCATCATCCACTTTTTTCTAAGAAAATTGTAAATGATACTTAAAAAAACATAACGTATGATAATTTTTCTTCCATTAATGTTTTTTTTTAGTACAAAATTATCTCTCTTTCTCTATATATACAAGCATTGACAAACGTGATGAAAAAATACAAGCAGTCTGTTTCAAGAATACTTCGAACTTTTTTATTGTTTCGCATAAAATATCAAATCAAATAGAAAATATGTGATTTTCATAAAGATATTTGAATCATAATTCAAATAAATATATAAAACACAGAAAAGAAATACTGATATAAAACACAAAGTTCATGAAAAATGGAAAGAAAATAATGATAAGACTTTTTTATGCATTTCATTATTACATATCGCAATAATAAAATCCTTGTTACATCAAAAGCTTCAAAATTAATGGAACTGAAAAAAAATGAATCAGTTTTTATTTAATAAGACTAATTTTTCAATTCTAAAGTATTCCTTTCTTAACATATTTTTCATCATTTTATTGTTTCTTATAATTACGATATGTATATGAACATGTCAAAGCATGCTTTGTAACATATACTCATCTCTTAAAAAACAATGTAGTATTTATTTTAGAACTATAGAAGTATTTATATTTTCTAAATAAAGAAATAAAATTACGTTATTAAACACTTGTTATATTTTTTTACCGAATTTTATTGAAAATTATTCAACAAATATAAATATTTCCTTTTTGCTCTGTTTGATGATGTTAAAAAGAATTAAACGTATTTTTATGTTTTCATTTTAATAAGATTTTTGTGATGCACACATTCCCTTGTTTTGAAGAAAAATATTTGGAATAGCCTCTCTCATATTATTTTAAAAAATTTCTTCAACATATGTGCTTTATTATATTATTTACAAAGATTTGACTGTTTATTTTTTCATATTTAGTTAAAAGCAATCAAATTTTAAACAAAATTGTTATATTCGTTTTTTGATCCAAGGTGAAAAATATTAATTTGTAAATAGATTAATCTTGTCAAGACTAAATAAAGATTTTTAAATTTCTTTGCTTAAAAAACATGAAATTAAAATTTATGATGCATTCCATTTTTTAAATTGTTTGCAAATTCTTAAAAATAAACTGAATATATATATATATATATATATATATATATATATACATTTTAAAAAAACTAACATGTAAAAAAAAAATATCACTTATAAAATCTGTGACTGACTATGAAATAATGATTAAAAACAAACACTTAATATTCGCTATTTATTTAATAAAACCAATAAAAGTGTTTGAGACATATCTAACTATGAGAGGTTTGAGTGACTGTATTACATAATTTCTATCAATGGGAAAAAAATATTATGAATTACTTTTAGTAAAAGAACGTAACGCGATTTTAAACCCAACGAATTTAACTACGAATTTTTAATGCTGGTCAAAATTACTTATTTCATAGAAACATATTTGTTATGTTATTAAAATAGTAAAGTCCTTCATCTGTTTAACACATTCTTTCCCTAAAACGTATGCAGAACAAAAAAATTGAGGAATAGGACAATAAAGTTCTTTTATACTAAGTATTATAATCATGAGCTTTAACAGCTTTTGACTGAAAATAATGATGTATTTATATCTAACACATATTTTTCATAAATTATATTAATCAACCAAATTTTTCGGTGATATTGATTTAGAAAACAAATGATATTAATCTGAATTTCTCTAGGCTCAAATTTCAATATTGTTAAATATCTTTTTCTTTCGCTTATAATTTAAGTGAATCCCACTTCATCAGATCAATTTTCATAAATACATATTAAAAATTCTGCAATTACGTAGTAAGAAAAATAAGGATGTCTAAAACCAACTCTGAATAAAATTAAATTAATGCACCCAAATTATGTAAATGTAGTCTTAATTTAACAAAATTCGTGCTTCTATCTTAAAATTCACTGAAAATTTCAATCATCCAAATGAGCTCTTACTTCCTTTCTCTTTCTTACCTATCCTTCAACTTCTTTCAATATAAAAAGCAGAATATTCCAACTAAATTTCGCGTAATACAAACATAAGCAACCTCTTCAAGAGCACGATCACAATAAGGAATGGTACGTACGTCGAGGCTCACAGGCGAACAATTGACCTATCATCTGATTCTATCTTTTTTTCATTCTCGTGAAAGGACCCCACCTACACCTCACCAATGAACACGTTAACTTAATTCGAATATTGACAGGAACGGAGAACCCTTCCATCCTCATCTATTGTATGGAATTAATTAATGGTCCTTTAGTAAAAGAACCGCCATGTTTTATCTCACACATTACATGCGCTTGGCGAAGTTTCCTTTAAAAACGTTATTTATTTGGTTTTTGGCGCTCCATTAAGCCTCCAAATGCGAGACGATGATGTATTGGCATTGGACACGTGACCGGAGAATAAAAGGATCGAGGGATTACTTATGGAATTTTAGAGAGCCTTGGTCTTTTCTAAACTGAATCTAACGGGCTTTTTATTCGAAACAGTTTTTTTTTTGTATTTGAACGTGACTGTCACGTTTTATATAAAGCTATTTAATGCTTCGTTGAAACATATAGAGAATTCAGAATTCAATATTTGATAAGTGATATGAAAAATAAAATTCTGGGTTAAATTAGTTTGGTTTATTTAAATCTTATTCCTAACTTGTTAAACTATGTTAATTGTACAGGAGGGACTGAGGAATTGAATAAAAATATTATCTTTAGAAAGTATTAGTGTATTTTTGGTACATAAATTGGTAGATAGTGAAACTTGTTAACTTCGTGATACTACTCGTTAAGTAATATATATTTAAAATACAATTGCATATAACAAAGATAATTAATTATTCTCTCTCTGCCTCTGTAAACATCGCTGTGCATCCGATATGAAATCAAGGTTCAACATTTATAATTCAAAAAGATTCAAGGCCACTGTGAAATGTATTTTAAATCTTCCTGTCTATGTGTTTGAACTTTTTTCGTTGTGGTATTGGCAAAGTAGGCCACATTTACAATTTATTTTTTAATTAGAAAGACTGAGCTTATCCGTTAAGAGAGCTTAGAATCATAGACACTGATTATCAGGGACTAATACTACTCTTCTACTCCAGCAGACACCAGTGATATATTCTGAACTGAACTCAGTGACGCAATGGCCCATGAGGGCCAAGGCCTACAGTGCCTGTCTCAGCTTACGTGACTTTAGGCGCTCGGGTGCATGTGCAGATGTTTTGGTGAAGTGGTCAGTCTGACGTGAAACCCCCAGTGTTCAGTTCCCAAAAAATCTTGATACTCATTCATCGACCCACTGAAGGGTTGAAAGGCTGAATCGACCTTGCCCATCCTGGAATTTGAACCCCGGGCGAGTGGCGTGGAAGCGCGGCACACTACCACTCAGCCACTGGGCTTCAGTTATTCATACTACGTTAAAAATATTTGAATTCAAGTTTCACATCAGCTGGCAAATTAACAATAAAATAATTCCTATAAAAGAGTTTTAACGAAAAACAATTCTTCATGTATTTACAAAAGAATGCACACAAATTACAGTAAAACGCTTATACAAAATAAGAAATGAGGAGAAAATCTGAAAATAACGATAAAATAAGGAATACATATGCATATACACAGACACGCACACACACACACATTCACATATCACACACACACATATATATATATATATATATAATCGAGAAGAGAATAAATCATAAGAACATTGAAGTTTAATCAGTAAGGTAAGGGTCCAGGAGCCATGAACATAGAACATAAGTAAAGGAAAGGGAAAGTAGGGAAATTATGTAACTGTATCAACAATTTTGGCAGCTACCTAAATTCAAGAAATCAACCTTGCTATAATTGTAGAAATTGTAAAAATTTTAGACGAGTATATTTCAAAGTTTCAGAGGATTTTTCAAATTGAAAACTTTTAAATAAAAACAATATAGGACGGGTAATATTCTACATCTCTTTTAGACACAAAATATCAATTGGGTTTACTTTTGAGCATGTGTAAGTATGACAGAAATGGACACTGGTTAGACAAAAACTGAGAAAGGATTCTGAAACCGAGAGTAATTAACAGAAAGAGTAGGTAAATATTTTAGGAGTAAGTATGTATGAAGGAATATGTATCTATTTTTAAACCATAAATAGAAATTACATTTCTCGTAATAACTCTCCCAGTATCCAAGTTATACTGAAATGTTTATCAAGAAGGAATAAGAGACAGGCACACTCAGTTGCTTACAGCAGAACTAGAGCCATTTTTATGTATTTATTAAATTGCTATTCCAATGTTAATTATAATACTGTGGGTTCTAAACAAAGTATAAAGTAAATTTGAATTAATTGAAATATTTTTTCATTTCAGGAAAACTTGCCTTTAATTTTAGATATACTCTGCAACTAGTGTAAACATAAAATCAAAAGTCAATAAAAATGGGATTTTTTTTTATTCCATTTTACAGTGACAGGGAAATAGTGATATCAGAAATATCCACCTTGAAGGCGCTGATACAGTATTTAAGCCTGATCATGGTAGATTCCCGTTAGAAAATGTATACGTATCATATCTCGAATTTGATCTTATTGTATGATCTTGGCCCGTATACCCTTGATCCTCAAAAAATACCTATAAAAGATTTATGTTGAACGATTTGATCGTTACAATTAAAAATTTTTAAACAGATTTTTTAAGATGAATTGTCAGAAAATGAAGAATATCGTAGATTCCAAATTTGGTAGCTATTACGATTATGATGTATAACCAAAAAAAGTGACTAAACTTCATTAATGTAATTCATTTCTTTTGCTCTTAAATAAGCCAATAACACAATTAAAAAATGCTTTTGAAATTTTTGAAATTTTTTACATGAAAGAAAATTGTCTTTCAATTAAATAATTAATAATCAACACCTATATATATATATATATATATATATTAATGTTATGCCTTTTGATGTATATTTAAAAATACTTGAAAATTTTTTATTATCTGTAAAAAATGCCCACAAAATAGTTGGTGGAAATGCTATTCTGACACCATTCAAGTATGTGCGCGCATTCGCTTTTAAACCGGATTATTGTATTGTATAGAGAATTAATTTTATAGCCAATCTGATATCGGCAGACATTGATAAAGCCTGGGACTATCCAAATAATTGCTTGGAATTAGAAATCCAAAGTATTCGTTATTTAACCTGTTAAATGTACAGGTGGTAATTTTCAGGAGATAAAAACTTCTAATGTTATTAAAGGCAAGAATCGGAATGTTATTTGAAAATTTTTACATTTCAGTCATATTTTTTTGTGCTATTCACTTATATTTTACTCTTGTTTTTAGTTGCAGTATTTAGTTTTTATTTCATTCAGTAGTTCTTTTTTCTTTCTTTCTTTTAATATGTCATTATTATGTTTAAAATTCAAGTGATTCGGTATTATTATTTCAAATTACAAATTAAGTACAGTTTTAAAATACGAAAGTTTTTTTTTCTTCTATAAAGGCATATCTAGCACATACACATTTTTAATTGCATATTTTTCATTTGTGGGCTTCAGAAATTAAAGCTCAATGATTGCCCAATTTTTGTACAGCATCTTTCAAAAGTTAATAAGGATTTTGATGTTAGTTTAGAATAATATGCAATTTAATAGCATCTAATTATTTATGTATTATTTTATGTATCAAAAATTTACTTTACGGAAGTAAAAATTCATAATGCTCCTTTTTCAAACAAAAAGCAAGTTTTTTATAAAAATGTGTTAGAATAATTTTCACAGAAAATGCTAATATATTAAAATATTTTCTTAAAAATTATATTAAGATTCAGTTTTGAGTTTTGATTATATTATAACTACAGCTTTTGGAAGTTCATTAAATCATATGCCAAAATATTTTATGTACTTTTAAATTAAAATATAATTCATTAGAATATACTTTTTAGGCCCTTTGAAACTCTTTACTTCATAATTTAAATTCATACTAATAGGGGTTAATCCTATTTTTCAGATGAAATTATAATTATTTTATTTCATAAATTAAAATTTTTATTAACTAATGACAAAAATGTACAAAGTGTATAGTTTATGTTAAAAAATCCTCGATTAATAAAGATTTTATCAGATAAAATAATCATTTGTGTAATAATTTGATACCAGATAAAATAATCATTCCAAAAAAGGGAAAACATATTTCGTCCCTTATTAATATAATATGGTCATTGACAAAAATACACTTTAACAATTAAATCACTCTGTAAAGCTACATTAGTACGTAACAAGTAAGCAAACTCACATCATCACATCTATGGATATTTTTAAATACATATACTTTCAGTTTTGTTCAGACGAAGTGGGAGCACAAATGTCAAATTCAAATTAGCAATCAATTACTAATTTATTTTCAGTCGGGGTTTTTATGTAAAACGTTTAATTTACCTTTTATCTAAAAGTGTGCAAAATGTCTATAATTTGACAAGATATTCGCTTAGTACTTGTTATAAATATTTCAAAAAACGTACATTTAAACAATTTATTAAAAATTGTATATGAGAATCAGAAGGACAATATACCTTAAATAAAAAATAAAATAAAACTACAGGTTTAAGATTATTTTCAAAGTTTGATTTATAATAATGAATTTAATTGAAAATTTCATTTGGCGTAATTTTAATCATTCAGAAAAATCTCCCATTTGAAAGTGATGTTATGAAACTTATTTTTTTTTCTGTCAACAGCAAGAAATGTAGCATCAAAAGAATGTAGTTTTTAAACAAGAACGATTTCACGCTAAAATTCTCTAGAGATCAATAGTACTTCAGAAATAAATATATATGAAAATTATATGTGTAAAATTAGGAAAAAAGGGCACAATAGTTTTAGGGAAAAAAGGGAATAAAAACATGTTTTAATGTTTCTAATGTAATATTTGTTTAAATGATTGTTTAAGGTATCCGACTACGTTCGGAACCGAGATTTTACAAAAACATATAAATGGATAATATTTATGATATTTAGTGTTACTTAGATTAGAAAATGCATATAAAATTGTTTTAAGCATAGTATTACAATAAAAAATTATTTAAGTACAATATATAGATAAAAAATGAACATTGAATGACCCGTTTTCAAAATATTCTCCTTTTATGAAAAATGCTTCTATTATAATATTTTGCATGTATATAGCTCAGATCTCTGTACAGAGGCTCCACTAGAATTTTTGAAATATATAACTTAGAAGTGGGTTTATCCATTTTTTAAGACAATGGAGGGGAGAAATTTTAAGAAAAAAACGCCGATAATTATTTCAATTGGTTGTAGCTCTTAAAATTGTGTGAATTTTTTAAAAGTCATAGTTGAGCCTCTGTACAGAGGTCTGTGCTATATACAGGGAAAATATTGTTATAATAGAAGCATTTTTCACAAAAGGAGAACATTTTGAAAAAAAGTTATTCTAAGTTAATTTTTTGCCGAAATATTGTATTTAAATAATTTTTTTTGTCAAAATGTCCTGAAAATAATTTTATACATATATTCTAATCTAAGTCACACTAAATATCATCAAAATTATCCATTTATACGCTTTTTTTAAAATCACGATTCCAAACGTAGTCGGATACCTCAATGCGAATAATTCTTCGATTGACTAGAAGTTTACTAAATGATAAAAATATTTTCATATATATAAATAAATGTTTTCGACACAAGTGAATTTATTATATCAACTTTATAATTTTGATATTTATAATTGATTTACATATGTATATATAATTTCACTATAAATTTATTAATATATATGTGTATATGATTTTATAATAAATTGAATATGTGTGAAAAAATATTTTCCCAGTTCTCATTTCATTACCTTCTTTGTGATATTGCATGAATATTGCAATTTTCTTTACATTTAACAATTTTTTGAATGTTTTGTCATGCGTCAAACTATTTCTTTTTATTAACGTTGATAGGAAACAAATTTCGTGTTTGTTCATACAAATGTTTTAACTGATATAACCCTCTTTTACTTTTATTATATGTATAAGAATATTATCCTTGCAACCTGAGTTGTTCATAAGACAGCTTTTGAATCACATTAAATTGAATGCTTAAAGCACGTAAAAAGGAATTTATAAAATATTTAAAAATTCCATTTAAAATTATGGTTTATATTAGACAAAAAAAAACTATATTATATGAATAATGTGACAACTAAATGTATACTTATATTACAAGATGACTTGAAACTTAAGATTAAATGAGCCATCGAAGTAGAGAATTGAAACTGAGTTTGAGATATTTTAGGTGAAATTAAATATTATATTCTTAAAATTTTTTTTCTTTTATTTGCTACTTATAATTCAATACTTTTTTCAATTATCTCTACATGTATTCTTATAATTATATTAATTCCTATTCCTTTTACGCAAGACTTCTTTCATTTTTAATAAAAAAGACACACAATTGGATTTACTAATACAAATAATTAATTTAAAAGGACAGAATTGAAAGAAAAGAGCAAAACTGACTTTCTAATGTCTAAAATTGTCTTTTCGATCGTCTTAATTAATTATTTATTTTGTTGAAATGATTATAAACAGAAATTATTTTTAAAACGATCATATTTTCTTAAATCTTCTTTCAATATTATTATATGAGAAACTTAAGCAAAAAAAGCTGCATAACGACAGATATCTCTTTTCCTTCACTAGCTTATATTGTATGAATATACCCCCAAACATAATGCTCTAAATTTAAAAATACACGTGCTGTGCAAATACATGAATATTTAATATGTTTACACACACTCTCTGAGATTACTTTTTTCATCCTTTACTTATGATATCATTATTTTCAAATTTTTACGTAAAAAAAGTTTTAGAAAATTTATGATCAGTTAAAAAAAATTTTCATTTTGATTTGCATCACAGGGAAAAAAACAGATTTTTATAATTCAATTTATAGTTGAAGAAAAATATGATAAATAAATAAGCCACAAGTTTGTGACCATGCCATTAGGTTACGGTGGTCACGCATCTTTCCCAAAGAAAGTCTTTTAGTTTTAGGATGACAATGTCTGTTTACACAGCTCCTATTTTCAAACATAGTTAGATGAACATGAAGATGAATAAGGCCATTTCACATGTTTTGTCCTTAGTTTCCTAATTTCACTCGAGAATACTTAACTTTCTGATGTTTCTAAAGCTATCTCTATAATGATTTGATTTATTAGATTACACAGCACAAAGTTAATAAGATTACTCGCACTTACGCATATCTTCTTTATAAGAATTTGTAACAACACAACTTAAATACTTTTGTAAAAATCCATCTTATTTTGTATGAGATTCAATATAGAATGTCAAAAAAACCTTTTTCATTGAAGATAATTTATTGCGCACAATTTTCATGATGCCAATTTATTAACGTATCCCGCTTGATAATATTTAAAAGCCATTTAATGAAAATGAAGCATCAAATGATAATAATTTACATTTTAAAATATTGTACTGATAGAATATATTTAATAGTAGTAAATTTTTTGCTAAGAAATCTTGCCACAAATATTTGCAAATATCATATTTTCAGATTCCTTACGAGCTACTTAATTTACATCAATAAAGTTAAAGTTATTTCAAAAAAAGAGGATGATAAATTTGGCATTACAAAATTAGAGCTTTAATTATGCATACGTAAAAGTGAAAAATGTATAGATGTCTAGCTTTAAATTATTTAAAACAAGCTAAGCACATTACATCATATATAAGATTATCACACTATATTATATATAAGATTATCACATTTATTATAAATAAGATTATGTTCAAAGGGAATGTAACTTTGACATAGAAGTAATAAAAATAATTGTTTAAAGTATTTTAAGGATTTTTTTTTTGTATTTATTCAAGGTAAGTAATAATAAACTTTAGTCTCTCTTCTAGAATACTTGCCAACCAGAAAGAATTTTTACTTAACTTTTTCTTAATTCTCGGTTTTATTTTAAAATAGCATGTGGGTGTTTGAACAGTTGTTTTCTCTTAAAATCCAATACTTGGCTTTTCATAAAATTCGAAACATGATTTACGCTTTTTTAATGTATTTAACTTTTCGAAATGTATATCATATTATGCACTATATGTGTATTGTTACTTACAGAAACAAATATTTAAATACTTATTTGGACCTTCTTACATTTCATTGCATTTTTGGACAAGTATTTCAAAAAGTTATGAGTTATTCAGTTCCAAAAATAGTGAAATCCTAATTATTAGAAATAAATATTTAAATTATTTATCTCACTAGAAATTCTGACTACTGTTTCCTAATCAAAACTTTAGAGAAAGAAGAGAGGAATTATTATTTTAAATCAGTTCAATTATAGGTCTCCTAACTAAAATATGTTTTGAAATTTAAGGATAATGTATTTGTCTCACTTAATAAAAAGGTTTATAAGTCAATAATAAGAATAATTAGAAACGTTCATTTCAAAAAACATCATCCTTTATCAAGCACATAAATAAGTACAAAAATTGGTTTTAAACGTCTCCAATTGTATTTTATATAATTCAAGTTTCACATTCTCAATAATATCATGTTTCAAAAAATAAGTATAAAACAATAAATTTATAAACAACAAATTCTTAATTAATTTTGAAATGTCTACTTTTTTCGTTTTTTTTAAAGTTTATTGAAAAACATTTTGAATAATCACTGTAATTTAATATTCCAATAAATCATAGCACGCCTTAATGAAATCATTCAGTGAAAATATAATAATTCCTATATCCTAAAATGAATAATGTATAATAATATTGCTTCAGAGAAAAATTATACATTAGTATGATAACGTAAAGAGGAACATGACATATTACAAGAATTAAATTAATTGTACGATTCGAATTCGAAAATATTCTAAGATATTATAACTCATCTGATTTTTTTTATACTTTTTAATTTAAACTAAGGATTTTAATACTAAAATGAATCAGACTAAATTTATCTGCTAAAGCACTTACTGAGAAACATATGGCATAGGCTAACAACCATCATGACAATACGAATCATGATTATTGGCATTGGAGGGAATCCGTTACAATCACAATATCCATAAACAACTCTCAAGGCTTTTGTCATCCTTCATTTTCACTTTGGAATGGATAGATCATCAGTTTGTTAGAACATAGATATCCAATGGATGTAGTATTATCATCTGTTATGTATGAATGTTTATTTTGCATTAACGTTTCAATATACGTTTTGTAAGACTGAAATACAACAGTGATAGTTCTAATGCTAAATATTTAACTCCTTTTTTTTTAAAGATTGCTTTTTCTAGTTCTGATAATGGCATATGCTTACATACGGAATTTGAAATTTTCTTTATATATAAAGAAATATAATATTGCTATTTGGGGAGCATAAAATATTGTCTTATTATTCTTTCAAATAATACGCATAGAATTATTATTTTATTGCATTAAATTATTTAAAATGGAGAGTTTTTTATGTTACAAGAGTTAATTATTTATTTTTCTGGAAGTGTATGACTACATTTTTAAAGTTATTACAACAGAAGCTAAAAATACTTTAATACACAGACAAAAAATATATTATTTTTCGAAAATTAGGACATGTAATTTAAGAATTAAATAATACTTTAAACATGTCACAATGATCTTTTCATGAACAATTCCAAGGAAAACACATGGAGTTTCTCCTGTTTTATCAATAAGGTTTTTTTTAGTATATATTATGTTTTTCATGACTTTTTTCGTAAAAGACAAATAAATTAATGAAATGATTGTATAAAAGTTTATTTGTTTTCCATTGAAAATTCCTACTCATAAAAAGTAAATTTGAAACATTTAATATTCATGAGAACATACTAATTTTCTTAAGTAAAAAATTTTCTTATTAGTGAAGAAAATAGAAATTTTTTTTAAATTTAACCCACTGACCATAGCTGCGATTGTCTCGTTTTAGTTCTACTAATTTTCCTTCTCTCTAGATCATTATAATAAATATTAACACACTGGAGTATATAACACAATAAATATTAAATTGTAAAGGAGATAAGCATTTTCAAGTAATTTTAAGCACTTTCATGTTTTTTTAAGAGGTCTCAGAGGTGATAACTTTTGTCTCGAGGGGGGGAAAACATAAACAATTTTCAAACAGGTATAATTCTTTTAAATTAAAACTAAATAATTCGAATTTTTTACACATTATTTACAAAGGTTTATGGCTTCAAAAATTACAAGATGTTTGAAATATAATTATAATTTTAAAAATTAAAAGTATATAAAAATTTGTAATAAATATTAAGTAATTATTGCGTTGCGCACGCTATTTTCTAAAATATTAGCTTCTGATGTATGAAACTTAATAGAATTATATATATATAAAATGTATCATACTCTTTAAGCCCTACATCATTTAAGAATAATATACCTTTTGTGTACCTCAAAATATTTGAAAAATATTGAAATTTTTAAAACAAAATTGAAAAAATGTATTTTTTTTTTAAAAAAAATATGATTTATTTTTCTACATAATATGAAAATACTACAGTGTAATTGGGAGATGCATTTAGCTTTATAAATCAACTTATAGCTAGAAATTAAAAGCTACTATTTTAGAAAATAGTATGCGCATCATAAAACATAATTAATATTTTTTATAGAAATGTTTCTTGTTTCATATGCTTATAATTTTTAAAATTATGATTATATTTTAAACATTTTATTCATTTCTGAAGCCCTATTCCTTTATAAATAATGTGTAAAAGGTTTGAATTATTTAATTTTAATTTCAAAGAGTTATATATATTTGAATATTGTTTATATTTTCAGCCTTCTAGAGAAAGTTAGCAACCCTGAGACCCTTCAAATTAATTCCTTCATTCTTATTTTTGGATCAATAATCATTTTTACCTCTAAAATTGGTTCATATCTTTTATAATATTGGTAAACTTTTAATTCAAAAGATATGCTCAACCTACTACAGAATTACAGAGATTATTGTCTAACAAATGCTTAAGTAAATACCACAACTTTCAATTTTATGTAATTATTTAAAATATATTAATGATAGAATACGTAAATGTCTATTCTAGTGGAAAAAAGTTTTATTATTTAAATGTTTAAAATTTTCATTTTATTATTTAGGCAAGGAACCATCATGCTACTTCTTACAAGAGACATTATCTAGAATAATTTCTAAGAGTTTTACAGAAGTTTTTGAATAAGCCAATTTGCATCAAGATCAATTAAGTTTCAATGACTAAATAACTCTATCTTACAGGAATTTTTAATACGTTTATAATTATATTTAATAAGCTTATCAAAAATTAAAACAATTTCTTTTCCATTTTCAAAACTTTAGTGAAATCAAAGGATTTTTAAATAGTAGGATAAAATAAAAGAAACTTCAAAAATCTAATATTTGCTGAAAATGCATTATCAGTTTTGAATATCGTTTTTTATGTGGGATTTAAAAGATTTTTTTCTACAAGCTATATGTACAGACGCTTGAAATAAAAAGAAATAATAACTTCACAAAATCTCACACTCAAGGAGGTTCCCCATTTTATTCATCTTTGACATTCTTATGAAAAATGTCAAGTGCTCCTAGAAACTCGAGTGTCCTCTTTAATGCTATTAAATATGCACCTCTCTACGCTTTCTCAAATTAGAAAAATGTTAACGCTTTTTTTATGAAAATATCAAGTGAAATGGGAAATTTGGCGATATTTTTTTCCATTCTGGAAATCATCCCTTCTCTGGACAGCTTTCTCTAATCCCAACTCTCAAAAAGAAGTAAGATGAAATGAGAATTAAAAGCTTTTAACACAATAAAGCCTTGAAAGACGAGCATAAGAATAAATGGAATTAAGAGGTTTATTCGTTTATTTGAACGTATTTTAAAAATTTTACTTAGGGTATTTTTGCTTATTTTCAATTAAATCTGATGCCTCTCTTGCTTTTAAGGTTCATATTTTAAGAGGGTGAATACTAAAATGCTTTTATATCAGGTTAAATAACCAAAGAGCACATTTCGATTTTCAAAAAGGTATTTTTAAAAATAATTTTTGGATTTCTATGTTAAATTTAAATAATCAGCACAGTTAAAAAATTATTTTCTTTTAAAATTTGTAAGCAAAAATTGAATTTCGTGTGAAATAATAGAATATTTTCACTTCTGAAATTGATATTTAAAGAATATCTTACTTATTTTGAAAAGCATTCGGTTTTAAATATTCTCCAATACATGTTTTGAATAGACATATCCCGTGTACCTTTTTACAAAAAATTGCGATGTAAATTATCATTCAAAAACAGAATGATTTAATTTTAATAGAAATATAGATTTTAAACTGCAAACATGTATTTTTATACATTTATTAATTTAAGAAATTCATTTATCAGTGCAAAATATATACATTTAAAATAGGATTTTTATTTTTAAATACAAAGACAAAGATTTTAACTTACCAAGTTTTGATAAATTTTACACTCAAAGATGTAACACCAGGAAAAATTAGTTTTTAATAATGGAAACTTTATATTAAGTGAATAACTTAATATTTTATAGCAAATTTAAAATGCGATTTAGTTTACTAATTCTTGCTTCGCCGAATCGAATAATTAATATTTCAGAAATACACAATTTACAGTAGATATTTACTTTAGTTATAATAGTTAAGTTAATCATCTGAATTATAAGACAATTTTTTTAAAGGAAATATTATTTCAATTGAATATAACTTTTAAATATTTTGCGGAATTATTTTCTTTTTCCAAATTATTTTGTTTTGAAAAGGAAAATACTTTATGACCTTTCAAAATTCTGTTTAATGTCATGAATTCAGCAGCTTGAATTGACTGAAAGAGAAAAACTGTAGCACCTTTGTCAACAGGCGTATTTTAAAAAGTTCTGAGAACATGATTAATTGCACAGCTATAGTTTCATAGAAATTCTTTATGGCTTTTTCATTTTAAATATAAGCTCCGAACTTTTGTAAGAAAATAAATTGATGACTTAGAGCAAATTTTCTCAATAGTGCATATCATAAAAATGCAACTGATAAATTTCGCATGAGTAGTCCTTGGTTTAACATTCGATTCCATCAAACTTCTCATATTTGAGTTTTTATGTGGAAAAGAAGGAACGTAGAAAAGCTATTCATAATATTTCAGAAATTCTGAGAATATCTTGTAACTTATTGGACGAGAACAATAGAAAACAATGTTTGTTAATTAAATATGCATTAAATAAACAGGGAAAACTTAATAGGCTCGGTTTGATAGTAGAAAAATTTGATTTAGTGTAGAATTCATAATTGAGAGACAGTCAAACTATTTTTAAATGAAGAGCTAAGAACAGGAACATTAAATCCTTTTTAATGTCATTTTTTCTGACAATGAGAAGTAATAGTACAAACCCTTCATGAAAATTTAGCTTCAGCTTCATACGAAAAAATTCGACCATTTACATTTTAAGATATGTATGAATTTGTGTTAAGTAAATATGCCGAAATATAATCAGGTTTACTGTGATATTAAAATAAATATTACTTATTCTAGACGATATAATTCAGATATTTTGATTTGAAAAAAAATGAAGATTAACTTAAATATCATGAATAAAATAATTTTAAACAAAAAATTAACTTCTTGTTTAAATCTATTTAAGTATAATTAAAATTAATATATAAAAATATTTTAAATATAAAAATGATATAGTGTAAGAGAAGAAACGTATAATTAAAGCAGCATGACCGAAAACAAATCTAATCAATTTTCTTTAATTTAATTGCATCTTCAATTAATTTAAAGTTCAGTCTCTAATTCTTGTAGACACATTGACTTTATATAAAAGTTTGAATGAGATACTTAAAACTAAATCATATTTGTAATTGAAATTTACTTCCCGAGTGTAAAATTTTTAAATTATTTTAAAAATTTAAGTTTCGGAAATTAGATTTATACACTTTCCTTTTCTTTTAGAATCTTTTTGCCCCTTTTTAATAATCTTTCATTAATCACTTGTTTAAATATGTAACAGCGTTTTTGGAAGCATATATCTTTTTAAATATTTATTCATAAGTGTAATATCTTTTAAAATAAGTTGGTATTTTCATTTAAAAATAATACCTCGCTTTTTTCCCCCACTAACTGTCTAAAATACTCTCAATTCAAAATTCGAATGTTTATTAATAATACAATTTGATGAATAATTCCATATGGTTCTTTCTTTATTTTGACACATTTATTTCAGAAATATATTATATTAATTGATAAAATTGGCATAAACATGATATTTCTACAAGTGACGTAAAGCAATTTATTTAACATCACGCTTAAGCGAAATTAAGATTTTGCAAACTAAACTTGGGTTACCTATTAAATAAAAATTTATTTCATTAAAATTTTCTTTTTATTACTGCAAATCTTCTTATTTTATATTAATAAGTTTTATTATACATGTAATACACAAACACACACGCACACAGCGTACTATAAGTTGATGTTAAATGAATCAAATTAGTTAAACTTAGTTTATTATTGTCTTTGACAAATTGGACGAGGAAAAAAAACTGCTTGGTTTTAAAAAGAATTATTGTTTCCCAAGCGGATCAAATTGTGTTGTTATCAGCTATATAATAAAAGGAAAAGTAAATAAATTGCTGAGGTACTTGAGATTTTATTGACTTCTTCCTTACGGGACAATTCAATAGATTTTGCTATGTTTTAAAAAAATATTTTTATTTCCATCTAAGGAACTACCTAAAACTCGCGCAAAATTTATAAGTAGCATTCCGATACACTAAAAAAGAAATCATGAACATAAATTTCAATACTGAAATTTAATGTTAAAATATTCAATGGAATTAGATTTCCATGGAAGTGATAAAATCAAAATCAAACTTTTAATGTTCCAAAAATGCTATTTTGAATAATTATTTCATATTTTTAAGTCTTAATTTTGTTATTATATTTCTCCTTCTCTCTTTTTATAATTGCATGAATCAATTTTATGATAATTGTTCATTCCACAAGAGTAATATGACTTGTTGCAAATTATATTAGTTTTAGTGAGAAAAGTTGCTAATTTTCCCTTAAGGCATCAATTGTTTTCTTTAAGTTTCATTACCAACCCTATTATGTATGTTTTATTATGTCTTTAGTATTGTTATAAGTATTTATTCGTATAACTATTACATATTTCTTACCTGAAATATCGGCATATATCACTCCACTCTTCAAGAATAACGTCAAAAAAACCAACTGACACAGCATCTCGAATCAGCAAGTTCTTTAAATTTAATGCACCAGAAAAATTCCCTATGAAAAAACCCGATGATAAACTGTCAATTTCTCTTAAATCATTGTAACAGTCTTCCGCACTGTCAAATCAAGCACCCGTAAAATTTACGTTACGTAAAACTGTTCAACCACGTGTAGCTGTCATGGGCCTTTCAGCGGGACTAAGTTCCTCTGCACGTGGAAAACGGTTCTCCACAGCTGCACTCGCCAAGAGCGTGTGTAGACTGAAATCAATTTTCTCGCGGGGTTGGGGTATGTGATGGACCCCCTCCCCTTACTTGGCGCATGCGTTGTAATCGGTGAAATTATTCGAGGAACTTGTGAGCAAAGATTTAAAGTTCAGTCCATTTCATATCCTCCGTGGAACATTTTTTACTGTCGGAACAAATAACTGGGGAAATAAGTACTTTGATAGAAGGAATTATATAGCTTATTAAAAATTGAAAAAGTGTATTGTTGGGATATCAGGAGGAAAAATGCTATATTTTCTATAATTTCAAAAGTCGTTCGAATCAATGACAAAACGCATAATTTGTTCACTAGGCACGAGCTTTGATTCACCAAATACTGGAATTGTAGAAAACAATTAATTGCTTTTACAAGTTAATTTTTTTGTTAGACTATGACTGATAAAATTTAATTGAATAAGTAGTTATTTTCGAATGGTAAGCAAAAATCTTTTTAACTTTAATTTTAAAATTGGTGAGTATTAAATTTTGCGGTTTCCCAACTATAACTGTTTTGAAAATATTATTATGTAATATAATGAGACAAGATGGACAAATTAATATATTGCGTTTAATTTCTCGAAAATGAGTGATCCTACATCATTATTTTCTTATATGCTTTAAAAATACCATATGCTATCATATATAATTAAAAAAATAAAAGTATGTGATGAAAAAACTTTAATGTCCTATAATTGTTTATCGCCTTCAAGAGTATATTACTTAGTGCATACAGGTCGTCTTCAAGTTTATTACCTTAACTATGGGATAAAGCCTGTAAGTATTGATAAGAAAATGTTTTTAAATAGTTATAGTTAATTTAATATTGTATTTAGTTATTTAAATAATTTTGTTGCTTACATTTTAAAAAATTTCTTAAAATTGGCTTCATATTTATACTTGTTACTTGATATAATATTTAGAAGATATTTCATACAGAACATGAGCATTTATTTAAGAAGTATAATACACGATGCACTAACATTACTATACTGTTTCATTATAAATAAAATACCCTAATTTATTTTCAAATTTCAAGTTCTAATATATTTAATTTTTATATCTACGTCATAAAACTAAATAATTCTAAATTAAATAAAATTAAGAAATGCATCCAAATACAATAAAACACATTTTTTAATGATTTATAAATTAAACCGATATATGAGAAGATTAGAGAAGCTCATGCACTGCCGATGCTATTGCATTGGTTACATGAGCTATTTCAAAAACACTGCTTTTCAGTGCTAAAGAGCAAAAAGACTTAAACTAATTATGATTTACTGCAATTTTTTTCATGCAATATTTTTTTAATTACTACATAGAAATTAAGGGATATACATAAAATAAAATCCTCAACTTTTGGAAATATTATCCGATTAATTAAATTAGTACTTTAAAGTACCGTCAGTCCAAAAAGGTCTAAATTATTCTCATAATACGAAAAGAAATAATGATTTTTAACGCAGTTTTAACTCGTAAAAATGCTAAATAAATCAGAGAACAATAATATTTTACAGCACAAAATAATTATTTTTTAAGATTATTAAATTTTTAAACTTTATGTACTTTTTTCTACACATAAAAACAGCTTTTACACATAAACTTAATGTGATGATATTCAAAGGAACAGTTTTTCTTTTCCTTAATACACAAAAATTCATTACATTTTGTGCATTTTGAGTGAGGTTTCGATTGAATGTTTATAAAACATTGCATCCTGGGATGGGAATGCTGTATTTTCTTAACTACTTCTACTGCACCTTGAATCTTGTTCAGTCTCTTAATCGTCATCTGAAGAATCTAATGAAAATCGTCGCAGATATTTGCTGGGATTTCTTCATCTGGAAAAATCATCTGTTAGTAAATCAATGATTTCAGATGTTTTATAATAAATCCAAAGCCTCTTGGGAAGACTGAGCTTCTTTTTCCACGCATTCTAAGACAAGGGAAAAAATAAAAATAGCACCTTGAAAATCTCCTGTTATTATTAAATTTCAGTTACACATAAAGGAATTAAAATACTGTTAATTTTTGAAAAAAGAATTGATATTTCATTTACTGTATTGGAAAAAAAAACAAGCTCGCATTCAAATGTTCTATAATAAATTCAAAGCCTCTTGAAGACTGAGCTTCTTTTTTCCACGCATTCTTAGACAAAGGAAAAAAATAAAAATAGCACCTTGAAAATTTCCTATTATTATTAAATCTCAGGTACACATATATGAATTAAAATATTGTTAATTTTTGAAAAAAGAATAGATATTTCATTTACTGTATTGGAAAAAAAAAAGAAAACAAACTCGGATTCAAAGTATAAAATTTTTTAAAAACGTTCAAATTTTCGAATAAAAGCAAAATAATTTAGTCAAGTAAAAATAAATGCTAAAAAAAAGCATAACTCTATTGCACTATAGTGATGACGCTACAACACAACAAAAGACAACAATAAGCTACACGAACGAAAACAAACAAACTACATTCTTCCTCTAACACCCAGTGTGCTGTCGGTACTTATAAGTACCACAAAGCTATTCAACTGTAATATTAATTATATATATTGTTCATTTTAAATAAATATTCAAATTGTTTTCTTATGCCTTCATTAACATACAAAAAATTTAAGACACTTACCTTTTGACATTAAATACTCTTCCGGAACAAAAATGACAATCTTCACAATCCCATCAAAATGTCAGCTGAAAACTTAACTTCTGCGATAAAACTATTCGCCCCTACCCCTCTAAAATACTTAACATAGAACCCGTGCTGCCATACACCTTGAAAGAGAGGATATAAAAGAATATTCCTGTTAAGTATCGTTAGAGTGTTCGTAAAAATGGCTATTGTATGTAATTTTAAAGTGAGTGGTACTTATAAGTGCCGTCGGTAGATAAAAGATTAAACTAAAAAATTCAAAATTATTTAAGGGAAATATAAATCATTATTTTTTCATAAATTATCAGCAGAATTTTAAATTTACCGTAATATAAAGCTCATAATTTTTTAACACAAAATATAAGATCGAAATGTAGGGGTAAGAGTTATACGCTAGATATCAAAATGATGTGTCTAAAAGTAAAATAGAGATGAGCTTAAAAAAAAATTAGTTTTCAACATAAACCGAAATATTGCTTATTAAAAAGTAATAACATACTTTAGGAACTTAAGAGTTGTAGTTCTAGAAGTATACTATTTTTTTTCGAAAGCCAGAATAATTCCTCAAATAATTGACTTCAAAGCATAAGAATATTGCATACATACTGTTCTGAATTCTATGTAAAACTTGCAAAAAAATTTGGGTTTGGATGTGCAATGCCAAAATTATATTCAACTTACGTTAAAATTGTAATATTTCTTAAGCAACGCAGTCCCTTACGTTATAGTGGCGATTCAATGAGAACTTGGTGATAGAGCCAAGTTGGCATCATTTTTGGAGACCATTTTTGAGGAGTTTCGGACACTCTGTATTCTTCTGGAAATTACTGGAGAAATCCACTAATTTCAGGACGCAAGTGGAAAGTGGAAGTGGAAGTTTTTCGTATGACGCAAGTGGATTTCTCTAGAAAAGTCCGTTAGAAACTATAAATAAGGAGACGCTCAGTGAACTGGACCTAGTCCGGATTTGATTAGCGCTTAGTAAACTTACCTTGACCGGTTATTTCCAATTAGCTTAGACGAGCAATGCTTGTGAATAATCTTTTACATACATATACTTTTAAAAACTAATAATTGTGTTTCAGTGCTGTTGAAAGTGTGAAGACCTTTCGAAATTTATTTTGCAAATATTGCTGCTGAATTCTGTATTTCCAGGATTCGATTCTTGACAATAAATTATCCTTGCTCTTAAAAAATTTTCTTGTTCTTTGTGAACGATTTTCACAAAATCATCAAACCCCGATCAACGTAACAATACTTTTCAGGTGCCTTCTTGAAGAAACTGGGTGAGCGTTATACACCGAATTTAATGGATAATTTCACATTATATTTTGATTTAAAAATTGGTTGGAGTTCTTAAAATTGTGGTGTATTATATTTTATGGTGTAGGTAAATACTTAAAGAATTTTACATTGCAAGTGCAACATGATAAATATAATACATATATATTACTACTTTTATGTAACATGGAATTATTAGTAAGTAAAAAGCAAAGTAAAAGCTTTTCCAGAAATGTATTCATGCATTACTCGTATTTGAATCTTTATTTAATTTTTCTGGAACACATTAATAATAATAATATTTAAAAAGCTTGATTTTAATACATATACCATTGACCTTGATTTTAATACATAATCATTCTATTTTTAACTTATCAGTTTGAAAAGTAAATAAATTAGGGGGGGGGAAGGAAATTGAAACTCTGAGTTTAAAAAAAAAGTACTTTCCAATGTAGTGATACACAATAAATTAAAATTGTTCATTTACGAAATAAAGTGTTTCAACTCTAAAGCTCTTCTTTTCCATGAAAGGAGGGGAGGGGAATAATATAGAATTTTGTGTTTCTTTTTTATAACCTTTAAATATGAAAGTAGTACTTTTTAAAGCAGTTCAGGGTAAACCATATTTTGTTTCTTTAAAATGAATTACATGTATATATATATATATATTATTGCTTAAATTGGATGGGAAATTGAAAGTATTAAAATAGATGCAAATGTTCTCTTAAATCTAAATATGAAAAATTACTGAAACATATCTAAAGAATAAAGTAATTTTTCATTCTTGTTAATTTCTTACATAAATGTATATTATTGTTCTTCGAGATTTCATAAAAAATTATGGCCTTATTGTTTTTAGTAAAAAATATTTCTTTCATTTGAATAAGTTCCACCCAAAGTAGAAAATGATTCACATCTGTATCATTCACAATTATAAAAGTTGCAAGAAGAATTTTTGAAAAGGTACCACATGATAAAATTTTCCAAAAAAATGTAGTAATTTTCTTTTTCTTTTTTTTAAAATAATGCAAGTATCATACATTAATAATATTATGTAATTTATTTCCGTGTTAAAATACAAGCTTCAAGGGTAAAACAATCTTTTGATTCGTGAAATTTTTTTAATAAACAGAATTTACACCTCCTTTCATTTAAATCTTATTTTGATTGCAACATAAAAGTAAATACATTTCATTATTGTTTATTAATTGATTTTAAAATCATGTGAAACATTTTTTAAATTATTCATTTAAAATCATCACAAATACATTATTTAGGATAACATGAATCTGATTTGATTTGAATTTATCTTCATGAAACGTATTTTTGTGTAGACATTTAGAGAAAATTAAATATGCTTCTTTACAAGGAAATAACATTTGTTTAAATTAAATTTGTTGATAAAAATGAATGTTTAAGTTAATACAAAAAAGTAATACATTATTAGCAGAAACTAGTTATAAAAATTATTCACAACAATATATAAAGCATTTAAAAACGTTGTTGTAAACTCTATCCGAGTAGTATTTTAGAAAGTAATATTTAATTTCTTATGTACATCCAGAAAGCTTATATTTGCAGACAATAGGATCAACTCAAAATTATTTTTAATACCTTCTAAGGAACTTATAATTAGCAAACCTGATAATACAGCTAAAATGTACATGAGCTATTATACATATATAAACATAATGCTGTACATATACATACATTACAAAACCCCTTGATTATACATTTTTATTATAACGTTCATTTTAGAGCTTTATAATATAATTTGAATTTTCAATAATAAATATAAGCTTTACGCAAAATATTTTCTAAATTACAAATTATATATATATATATATATATATATATATATATATATATATATATATTGTAAATTTTAATTTCCAGTATTTCGGTATTCCTTAAATTAAAAATGTAATAAAATAGCATGATAATGCTGCATTATTTTGTTTGAAATGTTTTTTTTTACAAACTTTTCAATTCAACGTTGATCATTATAAAAATCTAATCAAATTTGAAATTATGAAGATTTTTATCTAAAATATTCTTAAGAAACAGTTTTATACAACTAAAAATTTCTGACAATATTTATTTTTTTATGTCTTTTATACCTTGATTTCAGTTTTCTCATCAATTCTATTTTTTGTTCTATTTAAATATATGAATATATTTTTATTTACCTTGAGTAAATATTTTTTAAAAATAATCAAATGAATCAAATACGATAAAACACGGACATTGTTCATTCAGAGCATGTTCAATTAAATAGAAATATGAAAAGGAAATAAATAATAAATAGAATTCTCAATAAATTCAAAATATGTCTTACTATGTCTTTGAACATTTGTAAATAATCTTTTAACCATATTAATAATTTAAATAAAATTTATTTATTTTCATTTTCCTGTTTTCCAATTATAAAATATGGTACTTAAACTACTGATTAATACATTCATTTTAAAAACTACATTAGTGTCACGCATGTAAGAAATTTCAGATTTAAATCACAATACTCAATCGATAAAATAAATCAAAGACAAAAGAATAATAAAATAACTATAATTTTATACAAGCAAATTTTATGAAAAAGGATATTCAAATACTACCTCTGGAAAGTATTTACAATTGCATGAAATCTGAATCATCTGCAAGTATCTTATATCATAAATTAAATTACTAGAGAGAGGCTTTAAGTTATTTCCTTGAAAAATATTTCTTTTAAATCTAATCTACCACATTAACAAAATAAGAATACAATCTTCGCTAGCTAAAATTATACTTCATTTTAACTTTTTTAAAAAAAGTAAAAACAACGCTTCCCTCCTGCCTTTAAAATTATTGTTCTCTTATTTTGATGACCTTTTAAAGTTATGCAAGAGTATAATGCAAAGAATTTCAAAAATTTCCACGTACTCCTCCAAGAAAGAACGAAAAAGGAAAGAAAAAAATCACCTCAAGTACTCCGCAATCAAAATATTTTTAAACCAGCTAATGAAAATGTTTTTCGAACAAGCAAATGAAAACACTTACTTTTAGAAGTTTTACAAGATGTATGGAGAGAGTGGGAGCAATCTTACCTTGCTAATGCCCCCTCGTACCGTATTTATATTGGCCCACCAGATGACGGTAGAATTTTACAATGGATTTTATGCTTTTGCTCCCCCATAAATCCTAAGTTAAAACAACGAAGGTGAAATGTCCGGATGTTTTGTGTCCTAGAGTTAAATAGTACCTCCAGCTGGCGCGCATATTTGGAAGAGAGGAGAAAAAAATATCAAAAGCATTTTAATCCATTTATTGCAGAACTTTAATGACAAAGTGGAAAAGGAAATCAAAAGGCATAAAAAGAAAATGGAAATTTTATTTTTTAAAAAATCAATAGAGCATAGATTTTTGAGAATAAAAATGAAAGCAGATGTGAAGTTTCTTTCAAAAGATTTAACTCACAATTCTGTAGAATTTGATCGATCAGATGCAAATTTCGATTAAGTTTTAAAAGACAGATAAAACTGATTTTCAAGAACTTTATATTTGCTCTCTTGTTCTTCTGTTCCAAAATAAAAAAAATAAAAATAAAAACTTATTCAACTATAACATTAGTTTGAGTATAAAACTACTGAAATGAGTATGCATGGGAGAAGAGTTTTAATTTAATTAAACATTTCTATGAATTTTTCGAGGTATTAGGTATTTAAGCATTGAAGTATCACGCTATTCATTTCCTACAAGCTTCCGATATATTCCATTGAAACTCAGACTAACACATTTCGTGAACAAGTTTCGACAGCTATAATGCATATGCATGAAATGAGTAAAGTTTAATGGATTTAGTGTTTCTCTTTATATTCTTGTAGTTCATGAATCTCAAAATAATATTGATCCTTTTAATGATATTTAATTGGAAAATATATTGGTTAACATGAAACTGGAAATTCAACACACATTTTAAAATAATTTAAAGCGTTTTTGAATCTTAACTGTGAAAATATAACTCCAAAATACAGTTTGTGTTTTAATTAATTGTTCTGAAATCTTAAAAAAAAAGAATTTTTTATAATATTACGTATTTTTAAAAAAAAATACTGATAGATTGAAAGAACGTTGATCTACAACTAAAAATCATTGGACATTGGACGATTTTGGATGTCAACTTTGATGCTAAATTCAATTTCGGTGCAGAGATATTGCTTATTTGAAGTGATATTCTTTATAAAATCATATATCAGCTTTATTACTGAAATTTACAACTTAAATTATATTTATCATTTTTGAGATTTGACAAAATTCTCTCTTTAAAAGAAAACACACACAGAGACATTTAAACCTTTGTAATTTTGAAAACCTAGATATATTTATTAATTTAGTTTTATTTGATTAAACATATATAATGAAGTTTAGATGCAATAATTTTTTTCAAAATTTTAAGCAACGATGAAATACCAGAGCAATTTTGTCCCTTTTTATGTGCCATGATTTTAGGAAACTAAATCAGACTGGAGAAGTATATTAAGTACATTTATGTAAGACTGTATAAGTATACTGGAGAAGTATATTTATGGAGGATGTGTCCTAAACGAAGAGTTAGAATTTTAAGATTATCAAATATTTAGAAGAATTATAAGAATATGATGTACATTAAATTTTTCTAGGCATCAACGTTTTGAGGTCATGTGTAAATAAGCTTTTTACTATTCAAGTGAGTTAGTGTTTATTAATTTCCAAATATAAAGTGAGACAAGGGATACTGTGATACACAGCCCTCACAATTTTGAGCCTCGAACAAGTAATGAGGACCATTCTTGAGCTTGCACCTCCGTCCACACTACCACACCATGTCAACAAAGGACTTTAAGCCATGACAGATTTAATGTACATAGCCATCAGCCCCTTTACACTTCGATGTTTCAGAGGTAGAAATATTCAAATTCTTGGCACGCTGGCCACAAGAGCATTACTATAAACAGTCGGTTACCGAGGCCACTTTTTGTTATGTAAGCACAAATTAAATTTCCCAACTTTTTGAAATAGTTCAACATATCTAACTATACGTCTATAAGGCAAGGTAATCAAACTGTCATTTAAACAGTTATCTACTTTAACTCGCGTAAAAATAATCACAATTAATGCAGTTATATTACTTACATACAAACAAAAACCAATTTTAAAACTTTTATTCACTTTTGTAGAAATACATATTACTTAAATAATGTATCAGACAAAGGCAAATGTTATTTTACTGTTAACTTTTTAAAGTTGTATAAAATCAAACACATATCCGTCACTGTTCAATGCAGCGATACTCAACCTGTGACCCACAGGACCTTTCTGAGTGGCCCGTTACAGTAATAAATTCAATTTTTTAAAAAAAATACATTAAAAATTCAGCGAGAAAATCTAATAACCAAGCAATCAAATATATAATTTTGATTTTGATATCGTGCTGATATGAATTTTGAGATAACTTGTTTTCTTTTGTAATTGTAACGATTAGTGATAACAAATAGCAATGATCAGTTTTTGGCTGAAAGTAATTTTTAATTAATCCTTATCTCTTCCAAGTGAAAAATATATGAAGAATACATTTTGTTTCAAGACAAATGCGATCTTGATTATTTCATAGAGAAAAGCTAACATAGATCTACAACTTGTTTAAATTGTTGGGAAAATGTGATATTTAAAAATATATATATGTTATTTTTCTCTTCACTATATACCACTAAGCAAAAATCTTTCAATGACTCTTTTTCTTGAGGATATCTTTCATGACGAGATAGTATGGCTTTCTTTTAAAAAAAAAACTTGCAGTAGCAACGAAATATTTTATTGGTGGTAATATCACAAAATACAAAGGTAACAAAAACATCCTATAAAATATGTTACATATCAAATATTAATAAACAAATAAAATAGTTATAAGCAAACATAAGAGTTTTTAAATACCAGATGATAATGTTGTCAAAAAGATACTGCAGTTCAAAGCCACTGGGATTCTGAAGCATGGAAGACCAAGGCGAAGATGGATATACTCAATGGAATCAGACTTTGGGATTATAAAAACTTGGAGAATGAAAGTGAACAAGAGGTAATTATGGAGGAATATTCAAATAAACAACACACTGGCCCACAATGGGCTGCCTTACCAGATATGATGATGACGAAACATATGGATTGATACAGAAATGGATAGAGTGTTTCTTAAATGCTTCCGACGTACTCATTGATAATAATTCCGTTACTTGCTCAACATTTTTTTTAGTAAAATCAAAAAATATTTAAATAAATTTGAAGCAAAAATGCACAAGCATGTCTAAGCTAGTTTTAAACGAATAATACTGTTTCAGTTTGGAATTCAGTAAAACCTCATTGCTACGATCATGCAAATAGACATGCTCATGATCTTAAGGCGTCACCTACCATTAATCCTTCTGTTGCAGCCCGCGTGCCATTTGTATGTGGCCCGCTAGAAAGAAAGGTTGAAATAAAGGTTGGTTTAATGTGATGGATTACATATCATAAATACATACATTAATGAATGCATGATTGTAGTTTTAATTCCACTAATTATCTTTAAAATATTGAATATAATTTGTTTTGGATTGTCGATAATTGATAAATACTGAGTAACTTGGAATGATCTCTTCATTCAACTCATTACTAAAATTTTTTTAAAATTTAATTATTTCAAAAAATATTTTTCAAGCCAAAATTTTAAAAATTTTTTTAAGGAAAAAAAAAATTTTTCAAATTTTTTTTTAAAAAAGAAAATTTTAAAACTTTAACAATTTTTTTAAAAAAAATTTTTACTTTAAAACAAAAACCTTTTTTCAAAAAAAATTAAAAATTTTAAAAAATTTTTTTTCTTTTTTTATAAATTTAATTTTTTTAAAATCTAAACCACTTTTATTAAAAGAAATGTAAAATTCAAATTAAAAACTTATCCCCAGTACTTTGTAAATATACTTTACTAATTAATTTCCCAGCATACTTTTGACACATTTTCTTTTAATTAAGCGACTCGTCACATTCTCCAGTGAAGCGTATTTTTTTTCTGATTTAACCAGAGGAAACCTTTTCTTTCGGGCAAAAACTAATCTCATAATTAAGACGACTTTTTTATCCCCTTTTAAAATTATAACATGACTAAAACGTTTCCAGATTAGATCCGTCCCATTCCCTGTGTTCCGAAGACTATGACTAAGTAGATGTGTGCTTTACGGGTCAGCACGAAGTAGGATTTCTAACGTGCGAAGCAGAGATGAGATGTTCCGTGTAGTCATGCTACATTAATTAAATGTCTTATTACCTATCAGCATTAATCGTAACTGTCGACCTTGCTTTGTGTTCGCTTAAGTTACTAAAGGGATTGATTCAAACAATAAATAGAGGTTTAAGATGGAACGAGTTGTTTCGCATCTATTAATGTTCAAGAAAATTGAGGTTGGTTTGCATCTTCTAAATTTCCAGAATTTTGTGATGTGTATAAGGTATAGAACTTTATTTTGGTTGAACTATTTTAAGAAAGGTGCATTTAAAGAAGAAATATATTTAATTTTTTTTTTAAATTCCTACTGTTAGTTTACTACTTTTTTTTTCTTTTCAATTCTTACTATTAGTTCACCAACCAGTTGAGCGGCGTGGTTGGTTTGTCGCTGACCTGCACCCAAGGTTGGGGGTTCGACCTCGGCCCGATTCGGTGGATTTTCATGATGCAGAAAATCGACAGCGCCTTTGTTGTATGATTATACGGAATATAAAAGATCCCTAGTGTGTCTGTTCGGTTTTGGTGCTCTCGGTAAAAATAAATCGTATTACACTATCGCATCGTCAGAGCTCAGGTGCCTCCCTCTAGGGAGGAAACTGGGCATTAAAATTACCTGCGGCGATTGGTATTCACCTTATATGGTGCCGCACTAAAGAGATACCAGCTTCAGTGGAATGTACTAGGTCTGCAACGATAAAACATCAATCACAGCTCATTAGTAAGAAAAAACTATTAGTTCACTCGCCCTATATATATATATATATATATATATATATATATATATTTGTATATATTGTTCAAATTTTCAATCAATAGTTAGATACATTTTTATTCATCCATTCAAGTTCAAATATTTTTTTTAAACTTGTAGTGGGTGACACTTGTAGTTAATACAAAATATTTATTCATTAATTAAATTAAAAAATGATTAAATATTAATAAATAAATATAATAGTCCAACAGAATATATATAAAGGGAAACCGTGCGTTGTGTCCCTGTAGCGCAAAGGATAGAGCTTTGGGCTTCTGATTCAAAGGTAATCGTTTCGAATCCCATCAGAGATGGCCTAATTTCTGAGAATGTGGTTTCATTTTCCCTATTTTATTTTATTCGAATAATTAAATTTAATTAATGATTAAACAGTAACAAACAAAGAGAAAATATCCAACACCATATATAGAAGGAAAAATGGAAAATTGCAAGGAAAATCTTTCTATTTTCTCACTTGAATATTTTGATTCTATCATATGTATATACATATTTATATTAATAGTAGCTAATTATAATAAAAAGTAACTAAATTAAAATTTTTCTTGGTAGACTTAAGTAGGAATAGACTTATTTTTTTTCTTATATTACTTGTTTTCTCTAAGAATAACGGCACGTTCTCGTCTTTCTTATATTATCAAAATAAAGTAGCATTATAATGGATTAATAAGTTTGAATATTTACATTCAAAAGCACATGTGAACTTGACTATAAATTAAGATCAAGTGATTGTCATATTTAAGAGAATATCCTACCTCCTAACGTCAGAATTGTTTCGAGGAGAAATTCAACCATTGTTGAAGTAAACGCAAAACAGCTTATGTTATTCCCCATGATCATCTTTATGGAGTCAGAATTCGAACTCTGCTCTATCCAAATGTAGGTGTTCATTAGTGTACGATTATGAATACTAAATGGTCTCATTCAGGATCATTTACTAACTAGTTTGATTGTTAAAATAGAAATAACGTAGTACTAGAACTAGATGGAAAGTATTGACAATGAACATATAAATTCTACTCAAGCGACGAAGAAGATACTTGTATTACTTAAGTAGCATGCCAAGCTCTTAAATTCCCATTTCTACCTGATATGCATTTTCAAACATTCTATGTCATTATATTTATTGGAAACAGATCAAAACTCGAGTCGATTGTCTAAAACAGTGTCCCTCAATTACTATTTCACGGCACTTTTGTCAAATTCTTGAAGTTTACCACCGAGTTTTTTAAAAAAATTATTAATTATACTATGAGAAAAAATATTTAAAAATCAAGATCTAAATCATTTAGTCATTTTATAGAAATAAATTGTTATCGAACATTTGACAACACTAGAGTGATTCATTACTTCACAAATTTAGGTATAAAAAAATTAATCGCTTTTGTGATTGTTGATACATTTGTATACGAATTAACTTTGAATGAAAAAAAAACTAATTTCGCTCTGTATTAATCGAGATTAGATTTTAAAACATTCGGAAGAGTTAATCAATTCATTTTACATTAAAATCGGATTCGATTATCCTATAATAGCCAAAGATGCTTTAAAAGCATTGTTACAATTTTCTATATGCTACTGGTGTGTGAATTCGGATTTTCAACTTTAACAATTTTGAAAGTGAAAAAAAAAGATGGAGACTTTTAAATGTAGATGATGAAATGAGAGTAACATTTTCAGTTGGACGACCAATATAAAAGAAACTATCAAAAACTATCAAGTCAAATAAAGTTCGCATTTAATGTATTCTAGTAATTTATTTGTAAAGAATTACTCAGTAAATATTTTGTTGTCTTTGCTGCAATTATTATTATTTTTTTTACAGTAAAAATTATTATCATAAAGTATTTTACGAAGTGTGTTAAAGACAAGCAAAATTCTTTTAAATATGTTTCATTGCTAGTGTGCTGTCAAATTTTAATTTTGTTAAAAGTGTACTGCAGCAAAAAAGGTTGTGAATCATTCATCTAAAACCACTAAGTTAATGACGTAATTACTATGGCATTTTCGTGATTCATATGAAAAGGATGAAATTTGAACTGGGGGTACATTTCTCAAATAGGAAAAGCGATGGCTAAACTCATAAAATGTTTGTTTTTCAAAAAAAAAAATATTTTAGGAGGATACACACAAACGAGGGATATTGGTACAATGTCTAAGGTAACCAATATCTTCTTAAAGGTTTTAAAGTTAGAATTCGGTCCCCTAAGGAAAAACTACCCTCACCTTCAGCCTTTATTAAGAAATTTTTTTTTACAGGAAAAGATAAATTTTAATAAGAACAAAACAAATATAGATTATGAAAAGTTCAGGTTAGAGTAGGAAAATTACTGCAAATTTTTTGGATAAGATTTAATATATATCTCCAATACAGATTTAAAAGTAATGCAAAAATAAAGGAAAAGGAAAAACACATATAAGAAAATTTGTCACAAAATACAAAGATTTAGATTAATGATTTATTTTAATGAGGCACTTCTTTCTTCCATTTTATATAAATGAATCACATTTTTTTTTAAAAGGAAACGATTCATTTTTTAAAAAAACAGTAATAAAGTAAAAAAGAGTTTAGTCCCATATTAAGAATTTGATCAAGGATTACAGAAACAATCTTAATTCATGGTTTTATTTTAGAATGAAGGAAGGATTTTTTTTAATGATAGAATAGAATCATATTTTTTTAGTATTTTCAAATGGAAAAACTAAATGTTATTCTTTAGTCAGCATGTTCAACAGAACAATATTGAGTAATATTTAATTTAAAATGATAAAAATAAGAAACAAGTGGGTCGTGGTTACTTAGGAATTGTGAAAAGTAACGTGAAAGGGGACACAGGATTTAAAACGTAACCCACTATAAGAATTTCACTACCAACTTCTGCAGTCCTTAAGTTTGGATTTTTAATTAAGTATTATGTAATGAAACTAATGTTTAAAAAGGAAAAATATGAATTGTTCCCCAAAACAATTAATCCATTGAAATTATTCCGAAGCATTTTATTCTGTGGGAAATAATGCATCGCTATAAATGCTTTTAAGAGTATTATGGTCTTTAAATCTTTTTCTGAAAATCCCGTAAATTCCAATGCATTAAGATCAGTGCTTCTCAAACTTTCTATACTTGCGACTCAATTTTCAATCATAATTTTCCTCGCGCCCCCCTCCATATAATAGCAATGTATTGAATCCAAAATTAATATACTTTGACGTAAAGGTACAAGGTTACACTAATTATAAGCCATACAAATTATCATGATAAATGCTAAATTTTGTATATAACTTTATGACATGCCCATAGAAATCACTGGTAATTATTAAACTTGTTCTTAACTTAATACTGTTAAATTAATGATGAAACACATTGTGCAATACTGATACATGTATATAAGTGTACTATATCAATATAAATGTGTATTTTATTTATTATTATGTCACAATGAATTCCTTTCTTTCTTCTTTCTTTCTTTTCTTTTCTTTTTTTGCTTCCTTTCAGTAAATTAATAATTTTTTTAAAATAATAATCTTTTATTTTCGACTTTTTCATATGCTCACGCCCCCTTTGTAGAGTTATCACACCCCCAGGGGGGCGCTTCCCACAGTATGAGAAACACTGCAGTAAAATTGCTTACTCATGAAAATGCATTTGCAAAACTTATCCTTACCATAAATGTTATTTTTATACCATTTCCTAGCAAATTAAGTTTCCATAATTAAGTATATAACATGGAGTAGGGGGAGGGATTTATACATTTTCCTAGTTCTATTAAGAGAAATATACAACAATTGATATTTTTCTATATATTCTTATAAATTCAAATAAATCAAAATCAGAATAAAACACATGAAACTCTTCTTTTTCCTATATAATAATTTTTGGGGTTATTTACATATTCAATTATGATCGTATCGTTGACCAATTATGTCAAATTAAAAGACGTTGCCAAATGTCAGGATGCATGCCTAATAGTGGAAACACTCCGAGCATTTTCGAAGTCAGCGATGATGATTGACAGCGTTTGGCGAAGTTCTTCAAATTGGCGATGTCTTTTCGTTTGGCAAAATTGATGAAAGGCATAATGTGCAAGTACCGATTTTGTAACTTTAATAAAATTTAAATTGGAATAAGTATATCATTAGAAAAGGAAATCATTCAGTCAAATTATTCCTAAGCAGAGCTTTCTATATATAACTTTAATGAATTTATTCCTGATGTAGATTTTCGATACTCATCATTTCCCATTCTTATCAAACACTTCCTTTCTGTAGTTATCCTAATACATTACCGTAAGCATTTCAAGTACTACTGTTCAATAAATGTCAACAAAATTAAAGGTCTTACGAAGAGTTAAGACCAAGTTCCAATTTTGCAACGAAAATGATATTCTCAAATTAAGCACAAAATGTGCGTGGCTTTTCAAAATGTGGAAGAAAAGTTAAAAGGGTGAAAACTCTTTTTCTTTCCTAGCAATCAAACCAACTCACAGTTAGGACTTTTAAAACTCAAATACCGTTCGTTATATAGATCCAACCCTTAAGATCCTAACCATCAACGAGGAAAGTATCACTTTACTGAAATACGGTTACACTGGTATACTTCACGTTGAGAAAATGTTTCTCGCCATAATCGAATCCAAAGCTAAACGATCATTGCAAAACTTTAAAGAAACCATTCAAAAACAAAACAAACCTAAAAAGGGGGAGATTCCCTCTCTCCCTCCCACTTTGGGAATCGTAAAAAGAGAGTAAAGACACCCATTCACTCCTAGGGGAATCGTTTTGCCAATCTCTATAAGCTAATCCTAATTGAATGATACGATCGGAATCGTTTCGGACGCTTGAATCGCCGGAACAAAAGTAAAAGCATAGAGAAAAGTGACTAATTTTATTTCACTTTTTCTTCCGTTAAGAACGGAACGGGAATTGTTCGAAAGTAAAGGGGGTTCCTTTTGTGATTTAAGTCCACAGAGAATACAGTTCGGCCAATTTCAAACGTCCGTTACGAGTATAAAGAAGGTGAAATATGCTGCGCTATGGGAGTAATAATTTATTCTGTACTAGATTATGTGTGTAATCTAAATTCAATTTCAAACCTTTTTTACCCTTTCTTACTTATTCTGTAATGGAGCTAATTGGTGGATTTGCATTTTTATCATATGCTGATAAAAGAATTCAGGTTTAAATTAATACTAAATCAAGTATTTAATTATAGTTCGCTTATACTGTTAAGCATTTTATTTTTTTGTGAATGAATTGTTTAAAATATTTATCATGAAATTGTAAAATGTATATTAATTTCTTTCGAAGTTTTTTGAGCATACTGTTCGCTTCTTTAAAAAAAAATTATAAGAAAATACATATTCTTACAAATATACTTTATATTTACTGAAAGTGTAATAACTTTATGAAATCAATTAAAGAGACGTAGCATATGTTTCTAAATTTTTTAACAATACATTCAAAAATGTTTTACAAAAACAATAAATAATAATTTCATTTTATTTAGTTCTAAAATTAAATGATTTATATTATATTAGCTAAACAAATTTGAGGAAAATTATATATATATATACTTTTTTGTTAAAAATATAAACTACTTTATTTAAAATATTTTCCTAGAAATTATTGATATATATTAGGAAACATTTAATGTAAGAATTTTTTTACTCATTGGAATGAACGTATTTTGCTAAAAAAAATTAAATTAAAAAAAAATCCTGAAAATATTAAATACACGTATAGTATGTAACATCTTTAATGTATTATGTGTTGTATTTTTATTAATTTACAGTTGACGAAATATGATATTTATGTTTAAATATAAAAGCATATTTAAAATCTTTCAATGGCAAATCGGAAAAACTATTTTAACATTTCTTTAGAATAGAAATAATAGAACTAAAGTAAAGAAAAATGAAATAGAAAGAAATAAATTTTAAAAAAAATTAGTAAATGCAAAAACAATACAAAACAATATTGAGAAAAAGTAATCTTAAGATAAAAAAATAAAAAAAATTTTTTTAGCAAAATAATGATGAAAATAAAATAAAGTAAGGATTGCTATGAAAAAGTTGCCAGACATTTTTCCTCAAAACACTCGATTGTGAACCAAAATGTAATTCACAATTTTTTCAAAAAAGATGCATATATATAAATTCTTTCTTAAGAGACTAGAAAATAGTTTCATACAAAAATGAGAAATAAAGCAAAATTCATCTGAGTATATGAAATGAAAAATTAATGAATTTGATTTCAAATTTTCCTCACAAAATCATTTTCTTCCTGCAAACTCTATTTCAATACAACAATCACTTCGTAAATTTATTTTAAATTTTGTTTTTATTATAAAAATTATTAACATATTGATAATCTCTTTTGCTTACAATATATTATTTCCTCATCTTTATAATGCTTTGGATGAACTTGTATATGAAGAAAACTTAAAGATATAATATTGTGCTTTGTAATAAGAAAAACAAATTTTAAGCATAACAACATTAATTTTTCAAAAAGTAATTAACTTACTCTTTATTGTTATTTTGTACTACATTAAAAAATCCTGTTTTCTGCAATATATATAAACAGAACATAAAAACTCTTTAAAAAAAAAAAATCTTGCCCTAGACGTTTAATCTATAATTTCAAAAATGTAATAATAAAATTGTTATGAATATACACACACTCTAACATACCACACACAAAAAAACACTTATAAATATATTTACTGTGAAGGAAATATATTTGTCTGTTTGATGTATAATTCGGAAAGATTAAAATTTTACGTTACCAACATGTACTAGTACAACAGTATCTAAAGAGGAAGTAGTACTTCTAAACGTTCAAAGAATTAATTTTTCAAAAAGAATTCTAAAAATTAATATTAAATGATAGGAACCCCTTTTAAAGTAAATTGCTTCGAATTAAAACAGTTACTATGCTCCCAGTAATAAAAGATGTAAATATCAACGAGAACATGTCTTTTAAAAAATGTGAACAAACATATATTTTGTTAATTTTTGTTTTACTTACGTTGATTGATGTTTGTTTTACTTACCTCGTACTTCGAAAAAACATGAGGACTACTGTCGACAAACCTCCTAATTTCATATCACAATTAAGTGATGAGTACGATACATGATTTTTTTGATACATTTTTCCCCAAATCTTGTTTGGATGTGAAATTTACTATTATTTTTTATATAGTAAAGAGCTGCAAGATATTATAATTGTTCAATAATTGATGAAGCGATCCTCTACATCTTTCCATATGATGTTATTTCGTACTGTGTTTATTAAAGTGCAAAATACCAAAAAATAGTTTTTCCAACAATTTTGGCATCATTATCCCTATCGCTGTTAAGAATGCAGTTTCACCGTTAGTTACACAGAGTATTTCGAGGGGTGATTGATAAATAAGGTCTCCAAGAGTATAAAATAGTTTCCGACAAGGTAAAATAATAACAAAGATATCAAAATGAAGGAAATTTATTACTCTTAGACATTGTAACCTCGTTTCTCAATATAGTAACCACTAACAACTTAGCATTTGTTCAATCGTTCTATTAATTTTTCATTCCGTCCATGAAGAAAGATTCTAGTTGGCTGCGTATCCATTTGCGCATGGCTGTCTGAACTTAAGCAACCTTTAAAAACGTTGACCTTTCAACGTCTCCTTCAATTTTGGGAACAATCATAAATCAAACGATGCCAAATCTGGGCTGTAAGAAAGCTGTCGAACCACTGAGATTTTCAGTTTCACCATCAAGTTCTCTGTTTGTGTACTGCATTGTCGTGACGCAAAAGAAAGAAGTTTCTTTCTGGTCTGATTCTGCGGATGCGTTGCTTGAGTGACCGTAATGTTGCCAATACCTGTAGGAATTTACTGTCAGTTCTTTAGTCAGAAATTCAGAGAGAAGGCCCACCCCTGGCAACCCAAAAGATGGTGATCGTGACTTTTGTTGCTGACATTAAAGTTTTGAATTTCTTGACACTCGAAGAGACAGTATGACGGTATTCCATGGATTGCCTCTTGTTTTCTAGGTCATAATGATGAATTAAAATTGCATTGCTCAGGCAGCCGTGCTCAATGGATACGCCGACAACCATAATCTTTCTTCATGGACGGAATGAAGAAATGGATGGAACGACTGAACAAATGAGGTAGTTGTTAGTAGTGACTATGTTGAGAAATGAGTTTACAATCTGTAAGAGCTATAAATTCGCTTCATTCTGATACCTCTGTTATTATTTTACTTTCTCGAAAACTTATTTTATACTATTGGAGACTTTACTTATCAATCACCCCTCGTAAAAATGTATCTGTATAGAAAGTCTCAAAACTAAAGGAAATCTCTTTATATTTTAGAAGTATTGACCAAAAATATCAAGATCTTACAAAATGACAATTCGTATTGGTGTAGAATGAAACAAAAATGATATTTAATGATGGAATAGCTAATTGTTTAGAAATTATTAACCCGCGGTCACTCGCGCCTGTTTTTGTACCGTCGTTACTCGCGGGGTGTAGAGAACACCCCAAACTTTTAACACGTGTATTTAATTATGAAAATAAAATTAAGTCATTATGATACATATTTATGAAGTACAAGAGGTTTTTTGTATTATACAAATAAATTTATTAAATTTATTGCATAGAAATGAGACTAACACATTAATTTAAACTAAACATACAAAATTTTTATTTTAAAACACATAATTTTATATTTTTTCATAAACCAGTGAAACGTATATACCAGTAACAAATATACTTTATAATTAATGAGATAATGATAGTAGAAAGTATGGAAAAATAATATTTTAATCATTTTCCAAACATTCCAAGCAGACTGTATACAAATACTCAATTTCTCGCTGGAGTTCTAAGCCCCCCAGATAAACTTTTGAAGGTCATTACATTCCAATCATTCTAGAAAGAGGGATTGCATCAGACCTGAAGGTTCAATGACCTAAAATGTGCAGCTACAGAAAAAATCGTGGTTCTGTGCATTCTTTTTAGAATCCTGGGAGGATTTTCTTGTTGCTGGGGTGTACAGAACACCCCGCGCGAGTGATCGCGGGTTAAGCGTCTGAGTTTGAAATTTCCGTCATTTCTTCTTTTTAAGCTAATCATGGGAGAGTAAAGGGAGAAGAGTTTAAGTTTAAATCTACCATAAAAAAGGCTCATAAAATTCTAAGAATGAGAAGAAAAGCAAAATCATGCAGGAACACCTTAGCGCAAAAGTCAGCCAGTATATGAAATGGGTATATTTTAAGTGTATAAAGATTTATTTTTGTGTAAGAAAATTAATATTTAAGCTTTAAAATTGATTTTCTCAGTTCTTTTTTTTTAATTTTCACACTCTTTTAAAAGATTTTAAAAAGGTTTTCTTTGTACATTATTTTTATTTTTTTTACGTATGGTTTCTTGTTTATCTGAGTGTTCTGTGTACTTCAATATTATGAATGGTATCATTAGATATAATATTATAGCATAATAAGCAAAAAAAATGTTGTTTTTTTTAATTTTTTAAAATGTTTTAAAATTTTAAAAATATTTAAATAAGGGATAAAATTCAAATCTGAGATATGCAGAATGCAGACATACTTTAGTTTTAATTTTATGTGAGAATGAAGAATCTACTGTGCCTATTCCAAAAGTTATCAAGTGAGAACCATAGAGTGAACTAATTAAATATTATTTTTCTGTTCATAAGTTATGCTGTTTAAAAAATACAATATATTCATAGCAAAATATATTTTCATGTATCAAATTTTATTTTTTTTACTGAAAAAACTGAAAAAATCATATTAAAAAAGAGCAAAATTAACTGGTTTATGGAGAATCGGAAAAGCACCGCAAAATATGCAACTTCAAAATTTTGCAAATACTATGGCCATTTAAATTTTTCGACATTTAATTTAACATTATCAAAAATTCAAATAAAGTGTGTTTGAATACTCTCGAAATCTTTCAAGTGTCGACCAATAAAGAATTTACTAAAGAACGTTTATAGTCTTTTCATGAATAATAATTTACAATATCTAACCTACAATTTGATATCTTAATAATGACGATTTTCATGAGTTCCAGTACTTATGCAAACCTTGGTTTCTTAAGCATTTCTGCAAGAGATAAATAAATATAAGGTAGACAAATTAACGAAGGTACTTAGTATTAATATATTTAATTTTCATCAACATTTTTAACTAACATGAAGTCACGTGAACTCATTCACAATCAAAATTCATAATTCACGAAGAAATGGTCCATAGAACTATCATATTATGTTAAGAGTACGACGGAATGTCTACGACAGCAAATTTCCATTATAGATTCCAAAGGGCCGTTACCCGCCACTCCCTACATTTAGTTTGCGATAAATTCAAAGCAAGGAAGTTTAACGAGTTCTAAACAAACTTCGATGATGAATGAGAATATTTTGCATAACATTTACTTTTCGAGTCATTCATTTCATACTTTCTTACTCGCAGTAATGGAGATTCCTCGTACATTTTTCATGATGGAAACGTCTCATAGAATATATGCACTATATATGATGTAAATATAATACTAAAACGCTAAAAAGTAGCTCATTAAGATGCTATGTAAAATGCTCCTATATTTTATAATATTTTACTTATAATAGTTATATATCACTTATAATAATACGTCAACTTATAATAATCCAACAACATCACAGTAAATTTTACCATGACAAAAACTAATTGATTGAATGAGTTCTGTGTTATATGGAAATCCATAGGCTATTTCCTGAAATTTAATTAAGTATATGGATTATTATGCACGAAATTATCAGTAATGTCTTGGTTATTTAAAATGTTTGAAAAATCAGCTGCTTTTTTTAAATGTGTTCATTTTTATTGAAATTCCTTGTTTTGAAACAATTACTGCGACCAATAGCTTATAAAATTTCTCTCGTATAAGAAGGATTGTTGAGGAAAATTTAAACTGTAAGATTAAAAAAATGAAGTGAAAAATAAATTTTAAATTGTAATTACGTTGTAATCTCATTTCTGCAATGTTTGCACACTACATTTTTCTTCATAAAACTAATATGTATTGCTTTTTCTAAGAATGGACTTCTCAAACATTGTGTCTGTCATAAGTTACGTTAAACAAGGGAAATATTATGTGTTGCATTCTATAAAAAATCATTTAATGCGCACTACATTCAAATTCCTGTTTCTGTTTATTCATTTCTACATTAAAGACACAAAAAAGGTCGTATGCTTATTTTTGAGGGTGGTGTATATATTCAGTAGAGTTTTGTGTTAAACTTTAAACTAGGTTAAAAAATCAAATTTTAAAAGAGAAGTTTTGGCCTTAGGAATTGTAGGTACATTATTTAAACAACTAAAACGGTTTTTTTAAGATTTTCCCTCGAAGCTAATCAAGTTAGTAAAGTTTTTTTTACAGGCACGTGTAAAATTAGCAGAAATGATTTTTTTTTATTTAAAACAATGCTAAGTTCTAAACTTATAAACGGGTCTCGTAATTATTGGGAAATGGAATTCAAATTACTCGTGGAATCATTTTCAGGTGGTTGTAAAGTTATCATGTAAGATTTTTCTTGTCATAATTTATAGACTTTATAAACATGTCATCAGTAATTATTGGGATGGAATTCAGGAGTGTACTCGTGGTATATATTCCTACCCTAGATTCAGCCGTTAAACCAGCCGTATAGACATACGTAAACTGCACTCGTTGTTGGATGGAGTCAGCAACAGTTGACATCATGAACACCTTACGGGGTCCGTACCAAATGTACTAAACATGATTTATCTAAACCAAGTTACTGTCAATCAAGTACATGTAGAATAATCGAAACAACTATACAAGAGCTCCAACGTCGTTACTGGCTTCAAGATTTGTTATCTCTCTGCTGCTTATTTGAAGATATGTCCTACAATGATTCTTTCGTTCGTTTCAAAATCATAATCATACTTTAAATTTGTCTTTCTATCTAACATTCTATCTATATAAACATTTCTATTTCAATCATAATCATTCTATACAATTGTCAAATATATTGTTTAAGCTAATAATCTTTCCTTCTTTTGTTCAATTAAAATGTCCATTGCTTCCACTGGAATGAAAGTTTATTACTAGTCCATATTCGTATATGAAGCATTGGTTGAGTAAAAGTAAATAGAATGAGTCAACGATAAATGAATTTACCAAATATTCTAGAATTCTTGTAAGGACTATTACTCCATGGAGTATATTTCGGATAATTCCAATATTCTGGATATTAGATAGAATTCCGGATCACTGGTAGGTTATTAAAGGTTAGTTATTTATCCGCTGAATGGAAGAAAATAATTGAATGCATTTTTCGTTGCATACCTATTGAGTTGGCTGATGCATTTTTTTATTTCATTTTAATCGTAAAATATTTTTTAAAAATTATAATTATATACTTAATTTTGTTGCTATAATACTTATAAATTGCGATACAAACTCTTTTAATATGTTTATCATGTGAGTAGAAAAAAGTCTGTCTTTGTAACAGGTGATGTATTTTTATTCATAAAGTTCATTAAATTTCGTTGATTGATCTTTGTTTTTTTTTCTTCCTGTAATGGGGTGAAAAAAATTTACATTTATCACAAATTTTCGAATTTATTTTGGATTGAATATATATTAAATCATTAAAGACTATTATTTTTTGTAGAGATGTAATAACGGTCAACTTCACACTTCAAAGCTGCACGAAGCTATTTGAGTCTGACCTCATAATTTAGAACTGTGGTCAAGTGACGCGAGGATGGCATCAGTACTTAAAACACGTTCTCCTAATTTCTACACCAATGGGAAGACGTTTAAGCCTCAACATATTTAATGTACATCATTCCCTTCTACATGGCTAATCTTCAGCGGCAGTAAGCTCGAACTCGTAACACGTCAGCCACGAGTCCGTGACTTGGCCATCAGGCTACAGTGGCCACTATCGGTGAATTGAAAAATATGTGACGAATTTGAGAGATCAAAATTTTCACAAAGTGGTTTCTTTTAGAATACTACTCCTACGTAGATGTTTAGGTCACGCCAAATAAGCTTTTTTGACCATTTTAGGAGGGTATTTTTCCAACTTCTGTTTTGATTACTTTTTGAAGTTCTTGAAATATTCTTACTTTGTTCCTGTTTAATTGTTTTTTAAGTACCCCCACAAAAATAATCGCAAGGAACACAGTCAGAGGGCTGTGGTAGCCAATTAGATAATAAAATACTTTGACCCTAAAGTTACAAGACGACTTTAACCTCTTAAATGCTGATAGCGTCTTGTTCAGCCCGTGCGTAATTTGCTCGGACTTATATATACGTCTTTCAAAAATACTATCTTTTCTGTTCACTGCTATCCATAGAATTATTTCCAAAGTTTGGAATGCAATAAAATGACCTTGACAGTGTTTGCGAGGGATTTACTTTTTTCAGAGAATTTTCTTATTTATTCCCTCCTTCTCAATACAGCACATACGCTTGCATACGTGTAAAATGATAGTATTGGGAAGATAATCGCGTAACATTTAATCGGTACTCAAGGTGTTAATTATAAAACATAGAGATATGAGCAAGATAAGTGTTAATTTTTGCATGCAATATTGTATATAGCCCGTAGGTCACTATTAGTTATTAAATTTGTTCTGAACTTAGTAATATGTGTGTTGTATCAGTGTAAATGTTTTTTTTTATGTGTCAGAATGTAATTTGTTTGTTTGCTTTCAATAAATGAACATTTTTGTTAATAATCTTTTGTTTCCGACTTTTCAATATGTTCTTTCCCCTGCAAGGATTATAACGCCCCCTAGGGGCACGCCCCACAGTTTGGGAAGCACCGGCCTGATGCAAAATCTTGGTAGAAACCAAGTTCCATTGAGATTAAAAAGATGTTTGCTTTCTTTGATCATATGATTCAAATCTTTATTCGGATAGCATTTATCATTAATTTTAGCCTTCGATTCTACAAAAAAAGGTTTTTGTTAAACCTTGAGAGGTCATTTCTATCCATACCTTAACACCTGGTGGCCAGCTTGCCTTTTGCAAAATAGCTGCGTTTTTATGATGCTTTTACGCATGAAACGTATTGTATACTCCTTTTTCCAATTATGAATGACAGACAAAATAGTTCTTCATCTAAAATTATCCAAGTTTTGTGCCTACCTTTGCGTAACAGTAAAGAGCCAAGAATGTTTTTCTTCGTTTTTCTTTCTTAACAGACATTTGATGATAGATTGGTTTCTTCAGGTTTTTACTCCCAATTTTCTTTGTCTGACAACAAATTGTTTAATGAGAACCTTTATCTTATTTGCTAAATTTCTAGGATTTTCTAATGCGATAAGTCTTTTGAGCTTCTTTTTCTTTTCACCAAGGAATTCCTTTCTTCCATATTATTTTCTTGGAACCTTTGGTTACCATCTAAACTTTTTCAAATTTTAGATAGTAATCCATTAGAAAAATATTTTTGCCTGATTTTTAATAATTTATTTAGTACAGAATTTGCGTACTCATTTTTCAAAAGCTATAAAATTTCTTTTCAGAATTGAGGATCTAATTTCGGAGCTATGATTTACTTTCACTAATAAAACAGTTATATTGGTAATTTAAACGTTTCATTTTTAAAATATAACTGGCAATAAAGTGATTAAAATTTACAATAAATTACTATATGCTTTTAAAATTGGTCACACTAATTTTGAATCATCCTGTATTGTTTTCTAGTGAGTAGGACAATATAAAATGGGCACTACATATAATAGATCAACTTCAAGAAAAAGGTGATAACTTTTTTGAACCCAAATAATATTTTTTTAGTAGTTCATTTTCAGAATAATTAATATTATTTGTTTCACATTTTTCACTAATTTATTTTAAATCTAAATAAATTTTCTTAATTTAGAATTTAAAAGAAGTTTTTTAAAAAAATATTAAGGATAAATAAAAAATTATGGAAGATAACAGATTTAAAGTTGTGTGCAGTCCCATCTGCATCGTCATTTAACAAGGATTGTACTTCAGGAGATCATTTTTAAACCTTTATTAGTAAGTCAACATTTTGCTCTTAATGATAGTTCAAAGTTAAATGAATGTAACTATTTTTACATTTTCAGAAATTATGTATGAAGACAAATTGTCGAAACAGTTTTAAATGTCTTTCAAATAAAATCCTCAGATTAAAGATTGATGTAAAATTATTTGTTTGTTTACCAAATAGTCTACGATTAATAAAACGTAAGGTTATAAAACATTTCAATAACGTACAAATGAAAACGATACGTTTAAGATGAATTATGTAGGAATTTGTATTTATAAATGTTAAAGAAAATTATAAAATAAATAAAAAATCGTGTGAGACTCATTCAAGTCTTGATAAATATTATTACATATTAAAATAAAATTTATAAGACTACACTCGATGAGAACTTGAAAGAAATATTACTTTAAGGCTTATTTAATGTAACTGCAATGTAATAGTATTTATTAATCTTTTACCATTTAAATTTTCTTCCAAAAATATTTTTTACTAA
>BMAV01020419.1:0-73005 GCA_019973955.1 Trichonephila inaurata madagascariensis | reverse complement strand
ATAAAAAAAAATTTTTTCAATTTTAAAAATTTCCCAATTACACTTAAAAAAGCAGAACTTTGTCGCATTATTGATTTTTGAACGAGGGAAAATCTTAACAAATATATAAAAGATGTAAATTATAAGAAAAAAGAAGACATCTAAATGAAAGCAGTGAATTATGACCACTAAATATGTGTGATTTATAATCACTTTGAACGCGTGATTTATAATCACTATGAATGTGATTTATAACCTCTATGAATAAATGATTTATGAATACTACGATACTAACCTTCACTCAATCGGACCGGCCACAAACCTGAGATAATCACGATTTAAATACATTTAAACACCCCCGCACAGGGACAATAGGACCAATAATATGGGGAGGAGGTCGAAGGCGGGAAGAATCTGTCCCGTTCTGCAGATTTCCAGACAAAGCATTTTCGTATCAGTTCCTACGGAACACAAAGCAAAGGTTAACTGACGCGAAGGATAGTTCAGTGGTAGAGCATTCGACTGCAGATCGGAAGGTACCCGGTTCAAACCCGGGTGCTCCCATTTTCAGGGAAGTGAAGAGACAATTTTTTTGAGGATTTTGAAGACGGGAATGATTTGTCCCATTCTGTATGTTTCTAGACAAAACGGAACACAAAGAGAAGGTTCGCTGATGCGGTGTATAGCTCAGTGGTAGAGCATTCGGCTGTAGATCGAGAGATCTCCGGTTTAATTCCGGGTGTCCCTTCTTCAGGAAGTGAAGAGAAATATTTTTCTGAGAATTTCGAAGGCGGGAATGATTTGTCCCGTCCGTATCTTTCTAGACAAAGGATTTTCGCATCCGTGTCGGTTTTGCATCACATCCGTGACGGGGTGCCCGCGCATTGTAAAAATTTACCTTCATCCTATTTCTCTAACGCCCCAAAAGAAGTATAACTTCAAAAAAAAAAGAAGACATCTAAACGAAAGCAGTGATTTATGTTCACTAAATATGTGATTTATAATCATTATAAATGTGATTTATATAACCTCTATGAGAATAAGTGATTTATGAATACTAAGAATGATCAGTCCTCCGATAGTCAGTAAAATGCAAAGTTTCTTAAGCTTGATTTTGTAGGTAATAATATTCACCATCATTTCTCTACGTTACAGAGGAGAGATTAATGAGCAATGTCATAGATATCTTTGGGGCTGGAAGTGAAACTGTCCGAACATCCATCTTGTGGTTTGTGTACAGCATGGCCGCCTTTCCAGATACACAGAAAAAAGTACAGCAAGAGATATCGGAAGTTATAGGTACAGAAAGAGACCCAGAATATTTAGACATGAAATGCATGCCTTACACCCATGCTGTCATAATGGAACTGATGAGATGGAAGACAATTGTGCCTTTGGATTTAATGCATTAGTAAGTAACAAAAGTTATCGATTATTAAATTGTCGAAAATATCTTAATTACTTAGTTGCTTTCCAGTGCTTTTCCAATTTTATTCTCTGGTTTGTTTATTGTTTATTAAGGTTTAATTTAGACGAAACTCGAAGGTTATTGGCTGAATGCTTAAGGGAACATAATTCACCCTGTATAATTTTTACGAGTTGACGGGCGTATGTACATGCACTGAGTTAGCACGTCTGTGGTCACGTGTGCAGAATTTAATCACGATCAGATTTTTATGGTCAGAGGGTGTGAGAGGTGCAGAAAGTCACCGGAGAGTTTTGTCACAATTCGGGGAAAGGGTTTTAATTCGTAAAAACATTTTTTTTCGTTAACCGGAGTGATTAAAAGTGACCAAATGAGCGTAACACAAAAAGAGGGAGCTGGGTGACTGTCAACCACGATCATTGATGACAGTATTCAGAAAGCTCGAGAAATGGCTATAGAAGATAGACGAGTTACCATAGATGGGGTAGCATCTTCTTTAAACTTCAGTCAAGATGTTTAATATAAAATTATCCATGACAAATACCGAAAAGTGTGTGCACGATGGTGCTTCGAATACTTACCCCAACAATCAACAAGTTGGATTTTGAAACCCTGAAACACCCTCCCTATAGCCCAGATCTATCTTCCTCAAACTTTCTCCTCTTTGGACCGCTCAAAGAAGCGTTGAGAGGCTGTCGATTTGCCTCAGGCAGGGACGTACTTGATGCGGCGCAAAAGTGACTTCAGGTCAATCGAAAACCTTCTACTGGGAAGCGTACGGAAACCTGGTGGTTCCTTGGACCAGGTGCATTTCTTAAAGAGGGCACTATATCGAAATATATATATATATATATATATATATATATATATATATATATATATATATATATATATATATATATATATATATATATATATTACCTATCTTTGGTTAATAAAGTTGTAGAAAGTAAAATGTAAGTAATTTTTTACTTACCCTTGCAGTTACAAACCGCCACATCATCTGAGTGTTTACCTCGGTTTTTTCTCCAGGTGTGATCATTGCTCTAGTGAGGGGTGGTCATAATATACTAACTCTTTGTAGTGGAAATTATTATTAAAATGTATTTTTAAAATATACATTCACTAGAAATGTTATCGCAATATAATATCCATATTTAAATACTAATGAAAAGTTTTTATTCCATTTTTTTAGTACACTGGCTGACACAAAGGTAGGAGGTTATGATATTCCGAAAGAAACAATCGTGATCGCTAATTTTTGGCAAGCACATAATGATCCAAGATACTGGGAGGAACCGGAAACGTTCAAACCAGAAAGATTTCTAAGCAAGGATGGCAAATCTATTGTGAAATCAAAATATTTTATGCCGTTTTCATTAGGTAAGCGTTTTTAATAACAAATATTTTTACTTAATAACATAAATAATATTTTTTCGTGATAATAATAGAGCTTCATGCTATCTTGCATTTACCAATTTATTAGAGATTATGACTCAGTAAATAGGAAACTATTCATAGAGTCAATGAGAAAATTCAACATACCTGAAAAGTTGATCACTCTAAGGGAAGCCAAATTAAGAGTACAGGTTTAGAACAGCTTTTCAGAACATATTTTCTTTTCAAATGGCCTCAGACAAGGGGATGCACCAGCCTGCCTTCTTTTCAGTCTTGCTTTTCAAAAGATTCAAAAATACTTTAACAGTAATACTAGAGGGAGGAACTTTTTTAATAAATCAGTCCAGATTTCTACTTTTGCGGACGACATTGGCATAGTCTCTTTCTTTACTTGAAAACGAAAGCAAATAAAACGCATCTCAACAAAACCAAATTAATGGCAGGTACCAGTTTTAATTAGCATTATCTTTTAATAGGAGAATACAGATTTGAAGCTGTCAATGGTTTCAGATACTTAGGCTTTGAACTGAACTCACTGATTGATATACAACCCTAGAGGTTCGCAAATATTGTCACCGCTGGTAACAGATGTTTTTATGGATTTCAAAAATACTTAAAATCTAACTTCATCAGCAGAAAAACAAAACTACTCATTTACAAATCCTTGACAAGGCCCGTTCTCACATATGCCGCAGAAACCTGGACGATGACCGAGAGAGACAAGGACACTCTTGCAGTATTTGAAAGAAGAGTCATTAGAAGTATTTTCTGGGGTTTAAAATGTGATAATATTTGGAGAAAAAAAACTAATTTAGAAATTTATAAACTTGTTTAAGAACCAGATATTGTTAAATTCATTGTAATACAAAGATTAAAATGCGCAGGACTCCTGTTAAAATTGGACGATAACTGAGTTAAGTTAATATACTCTGTATACACCATATGTTCTCGTAAGAGGTAAATCCAAGAATGGGATGCAATCGAATGCCCAGAAATAGATCTGAAAACTATTAATGTCAGAAACTGGAAAAGTCAGTACAATAACAGGACAGCCTGAAATGGAACTCATAGGAAGGTCAAAGCCCAAAACACCCCAGTGTGTTCTATTGAGGAAGGAAGATAGAAAAACTCCTGCGATTTTAAAATTAAAATAGACTTTTCCGTATATTTCCGAATGATAAGCCGATGGTTTTGGAACTATTTTTAACGTTAAAGTAAAGGTGGCTTTATACGGATCGAAAAGAACGCAGTTAGAGAAAACGGTTTTTTAACGGTTTTTTTGTTGTTAGAAATAATAATTTTTTAACTTTTTGGTAGTTTTGAAAGTTCCTTTTATTATAAAAGATAAAAAAAAATGTTCCTAAATCTTTTGAAAGTCAATAGCAGATCCTGAGTTTCCCCATAGTTTGCCAAATTCACATTCACCCTTAAGGATGTTCTTGTGCAGATTTCCTCAAACTGTGGGCGTGCCTCTCTAGGTAGGCGGTAACCCTTACGCGGCGTAGATATCGAAAGTGTCGAAAGTGTTTTACTGACAGGAAGCAAAACAAATACATTTTGACATAATAAAACATAAAATGCACATTTACATTGATATAATATACTCATAAATGTATCAGTGCTGCATAATATGCATTTGACAATTAATTTATCAATACTAAGTTTAGAACAAGTTTAATAATTACTGTGGACTTTCCCATTGGCTTATCATATAGAAAACTGTACAAAAAGTTGCATACAAAATACTTATCTTGATATGTGTACGGTTCATAATTAAGGTCGTGTAGCTTTATTGTCAAAGTACATCATTAGTGCATTCAATACATTGATATTGCCTGGTGGTGGGGTGGGTGGAAAATCCAGATCGAAAATTAGCTCGTTTTTATTGAAAGTTTGAGAATCACTGTTATAATGTAAAAAATGTTATGCAGCGAGTTTTCCTACCAAGACTAGAAATATAGGTCGATGATCACGTGTCGTATACGAAATGTATACATGCAGTGTATACAGTGTATAAAATAACTAATAGATAGGGGAAAATGTATTAGATTCAGATTGAATTATCAGAAATAAAACCACATTCTGGTGTTTGGAGTTTGAATTAGATAGCAGTTTCTTTGGAAAATACTCCACCTTTTTTACGTAAGTGGCAACATTTGCATATGTTTGAGGAGTACAGGATTTTTTTCCCAATTCAGTTTGTATACGGGGTTTGAATTTTGTGAAAAAATTTGAAGAAAAAACGCCCTCTCACCTTATTTACGGATCAGCTTATATTTGAAAATGTAAGGTAGATGTTTGAGTACTGCTTGTATTGTAGTTTAAAATATTTTGTTAATATATATAAATCAAAAATCCTTAGGAGATCTAATTTTATGCCATATATATTTTTATTTTCTTCATTTCATACCTATAGGCAAAAGAGCCTGCCCTGGAGAGTCCATGGCATACTTGGAAATGTTTTTATACTTCACATCTATGCTACAAAAATACGACATCTCGTTCCCATCTGGAGTGAAACCAACTTTTGAGGCGAAATTAAGTATTACATACAGACTGGAGCCTTTCGAAGTTCAATTCACACCCAAACCTTGAAATGTTTCAATTGTTTATGCAGAGAAAAATTGCCTTACTTATATTCTATGAATATAATTATATGTAAAAATCATACTTTAAATCGAGTTCAATAAATGGAATTTCAATTTTCATATCACCAGAAAAATGTCCTATTTCAAAATAAAAATGCAAAATTTGTTACGCGTAAAAATGTTTATAATATGTATGTGTATTGATTTAAATATCATACTTTCTCTCTGTTAATAGTATTATTAAAGATTTATTCTTTGAAACAAGATAAGAGAGGATTTTTTTGGAACTGACTTGTAATCAGCACTCTACATGCCTAGCTTCTTTTTTGTGCGGTTCCTAATCACCTTTTATTCTAAACTGCACTGAATTTTTATTCCGTTTTTGCTTCTGCACCTTGGCAGAATCGTATACATTTTTTCCATGGGTAAATATTGTTTCTTTCGTTGTTACACATAAACCGACTTTTTGAAAACTCTGCCCCTGTGATTTATCAATATAGTCATGGCAAATGTCAATCTTAGAGGGAATTGTGTACACTTCAGAACAAATGACGTTGTAATATTCAGAAGTAACGCCGTTCCTTATAATGTAATGGCGTTTCATTAGAACCATGATTAAATATTGGCGATAAAGCCAGGCTGGCATCACTTTGGGTGACTTGGCGACTATATGGATAATTCTGGAAATTACTGGAGAAATCCATAACATCACGATATATGACGGATTTTTCAAGAAAGCAAGGAGCAACCTTTTGACGAATCGTTCAACGTTGAATTCAACTTTTAAGATACATTTTCACTAACTATCTCTGTTGCTGTTATTGCTTTCATTCTGGGATACAATTGAAATACATGTCGAAGAACAGAGATATACAATACAAATAGAAGAATATAGACATTTATTACAGATGATGATCCCAGCATATAACAAGAAAGGGTGCACTACTTTCCTTTGGGGGGGGAATCCTTTAAAAAGCAAAATACGACTTTTTTCGAAGAAAAAAACCCTTACTCGGGATTAAGGGAACCCAAGTCATATCCACCATACTGGCTGGGCGGTAACTATCCCTTATGTATAAATAAATTTATTACATCATCATAAAAGACATTTTTAAATATAGGGATATGAACTTAATAAGGATGACAACCATATTACCAAACATTAAAAATCAAGTAACAGTATTTTGTAATGTTGTCGACTAACTTTGTGCGTAGCGTACTGATATCAAATTGTTGTTTTTTTTTCTTTATGCTAGGAACCTACGATGGCTATCAGATATAATGTAATAAGATTTTCCTAATTAAATTAAAATCTAAGGGCACATTCGAGTAACTTTAACTATGTGATTCAAATTGTTGAATGTTTGAAAGAAATTTATTATTATACAAACTGATTTAAAAAATCCCAAGATCTTATTTTATTACCTTAAAACTGAACTATTCTATTGAATTAATTTCAAAATTTTTCACACCGTTAGGGGAAAAAAACAACAAAAAAGAAAAAAAACAATCAATTATTAAAAGACGTTAAAATGTAACGTGTTTTAATAAGATTTTTTTATGCGTCGATAGCTTAAAAAGTGTCTAATGGTGTGGTGGTCTAAGTGTCTAATTTGGTTATTTTTAAGTTTTATTCAACTTCCTCATTTCTTGATTAATTTAAAAATGAGGAAAAAATGTTTCTCCTTGCTCAAAATTTTTGAAGCAAATTAAATACAGTACGACCCCGATTAACGCGGGGTATACGTTCCATCAAAGTACAGCGTAATATCAAACAGCGTTAAACGAGGTTATCTCATCATGTAAATAATGGGGTTAGGGGAAGATGGATAGAAAATTGGTCAGGTATATTTTACCGTTAAATTTATAATTATGTTTTTTCTAACAATGAAAAAAAAATTATTTCTTACAAATATAGAAACATAATAAACGAATATGCATATAAAAATAAATAAAATTCTAGGTCAGTATGTTTAAATTTCAGATCATACAGTCTCCTCTGTATTTCCAATTTCCTGACACTTTATCAAAAAGGTAGATTGGCTTAATGGCATTTTTTCAATTTCGTCGTCAATCCATATAAAAAATCGTTTTTCATTTTCGTCTATTGTATTATTTCTAGAACGGTTAATTCTAGTTGCAGAACTTCGTAGTTGCGTTACCGATTACAGTATTTTTCTTTATTTTTAGAATGATCCTTATTGTTGAAGTTGCCAAATTCAATGCAGCGCCAATTTGAGATTGACGTTCACCAGTATCTAATCTTCTAAACACTTGCATTAAGTTTCTAGTGAAATGCTTTTTTCATACTTTATTTTCGTGTTTTTTATTATCACCTATGATAAAATCTGAAATTCATAAAATTTGTCACTATAGCAATCGTTATATTTTGAATTTATACATACAATAACGTCACCAAATGTTTGAAAGATAAAAAAAACCGAAATGTCGGGGAAGAAACACAGATAAACTGCTTCGGGTATGGGGTAACGCTGCGTGCTATTTCGGGGAATCCCACAATTCAAATAAAAGAGTGTTAAACCGAAACAGCGTTAAGCAGGGTCTTACTGTACCCGGATTTAAAAGCTATAATGATGGTCGTTTCCTAAACCTTTGTTAGAGAACTTTTGCGAATTATTCTTGTAAGGATTTTATTTTTTTAACAAATAAAAAAAAAATTTATGCCTGCAAATATTTTGATGCAGGAACCTTTTTATCAATAGATCAAGACAATTCATAAAATTAAAAATAAATACTGATATCTGAGATAAAACAAATTAGCAGGCGTTGTTCTCTGCTGGATAGTATGTAACGTAAACTCGCTTTTTTATTAAATCAATTCAGAAAAAGAAATGTAGATAAAAAAAACTGGTTAGTATGAATAAATAGTGATGCAATTAATCGCAGAGGTCCGAGGTAATCTGCGCACTTGGCTCAGCACCTTGGAATATATTTATAGCCGAAAGGTTCAAGACAGTTATAATTCACTTTAGATAGACTCATAAAACACCTAAATGACACTTAAAATTTATATAAAGAATACCCTACTTGACATTGAAAATGCAGTAGCAAAAAGCAGTAGCTAGGAAGTTATGGATATTTCAGGGTTGGCACTTCTCCACAAATAATGCAAATGATCCATATATCCAGCTCTGGCAACACGTTGAGTTGGATATGAGGAAAGAAACATGCAAAAGGGGCATATCCATGCATTTATTTTTTCAAGAAAATCACTCTGTCAACGGTGGCAGTTCCAACAACGTATGATTTTATGAGAGCTATAATGATTGGGTTAAGAAAAGCAAGGTGGTGCATGTATGAATTCTCAGCCAACATTATCTTAGTGCACTGGTTACAAAAAGATGACTTTTTAAACAACAAAAAAGTGGAAAGTTTGAAGGATGCTGGTGTTGTCAGAGCAACTCCAACAAGCTTGGAACGATGAATTCACCGACAAGCGGTGGTGGCCCTCCAAGCCTCCTTATACAGCTATTCTGCAGCATGTGCAGGATATCGTTTATGTTCCCATGTGATCCAGAGCTACTACTTGTCTATTGGTTGCTAGATACCTACACTCATTCCGTCCGTTAAGAAGACTGCTATTGATTCCATAGCACAATTCCGTTTGCAATGATGCCAGGCTAATGCGACGGGGACAACGGAATGGTGCAAGTTCATGTCCTAAAAAAAAAGAAAAAAATACCAAAAAACATCACGTTTTTATGTCAAATTATAGTCGCCTGTACAATTGTGGCACCAACATGGTGAAGAAAAACCAATCAAATTGCATCTGTAGAACCTCCTAACGGTCCACAATGCGGCTTCATATTTTGAGGAGCCATGGCGTAAAGTAGAAGACTACCTCTGTTTTACATTTTGGACATTAGGACGTGTCAAACTGGGGGGTCCCCCTGGGGGTGATAACCATGGGGGGGGCGAGTTATTGAATAGTCGAAAAAAAAAAGATTATTTAAAAAAATTTATTAACTTACGAAGGGTAAAAAAATACATTCTGACATAAAAAAAATAAAATACCATTTACACTATAGCACACGTATAAATGTACAATTTACACAATCATTTTATAATTCATTTAACAATATTAATTTAAAGGACAAGTTTAGTATTTAAGTGACCCCATGGTTTGCCCCTTAAAAAAATATCCCCAACATTATATCACTTACTGGAAATTTTAGGTTTATTTAATCTCTTAAATCCCAATGTTAAAGGACGTTCCCCAATCCCACCGTTTAGAATGTAGGTAAGCGTATGTGGTGTATTGAGGGGGGTTATAAAAAAGGGAAAAAAAATCAAAAACCTTTCCAAACCCCCGTCAAGGTCATTTTATTGCTTTCCAATGCCTTCGGAATAATTTCATGGATAGTAGCTCACAGAAAAGATGTATATATACGTCTATATAGGGGCAATTAACACACTGGCTGAGTGAGACATTTATATACGACGGAGGGACTTAAGAAAGTTAAAGTAGTATTGTGGGTCTAGCATCAATGTATAGTATTATTGAAAATTTAATACATCGTTATTGCATGGAGAGGGGGGCGACACAAATTATGATTGAATATAGGGTTGCAAACATTGAAAGTTTGAGAAGCACTGCATTAGGATGATCCAAATATACATGAAGAATTTGCAGTGATCATGACATTCCCTTCCATCGAGGGGGGTTCAATACCCTTTAACAGCATGATAATACAATCGCACACTGCATGCATCAGCCAACATTTACTGCAAGATGTACAACATGCTATCCAGGCTACTACTTTCCCCTGTTGTCTTGCTAATCAACACATTGAGAACGTGATTAGATGCCACTTGCCGCCCTATCATCACCTCATTTAAAAAACAAACTGTGGTAATTTACGGATAAAAAATGGAGAATCGTCATGCAGGACGACGTCCGCACTCTCATTGATACTGGTCATTCTGAGCTTCTTGTATGACAGTCCTCGGTTGCCCTACAGATGACCATATAAGTTAGTTGATCAGTGTTACAAGTAAACATCACGTGTTGTTTGTTGAAGTCTCCCTATGTATGCCAATTTTCTTCACTGTATGGTAAGCTCTCCTTGATTTTGAATTTTCAACGCAAAGTAAAGCAAAGTAAATATTTCGTCTTATATGTAAAACATTTCCAACCATTCTGCTTAATATCATGAATTGCTTTAGTTAACTCTAAAAGTTTTCTCTGAAATAATCATTTTTCATATCACATGTATCTTGATCTTATAGATTACATTCAAGCTATTGCTTGAATAAGGAAAATTGAAATACAATAAAGCAGCCTTTGTCAAACTGTGGGGCATGCCTCCCTAGGGGGGCATGGTAACCATGAGGGGTGACACGAGCATATCGAAAAGTCGAAAATAAAAGATTCAAAATGAGTATCAATTTACTGAAAGGAATCAAAACAAAATACATTCTCACATTATAAAAAATAAAATAAATATTCAGATTAAGATAAGATGCTTATAAATGTATCAAAACTGAAAAAAGTATTTGATAATTAATATATCATTACAGAATTAAGAACAAGTCTAGTAACTAGTAATGACTTCTATAGGCTTGTAGTATATATAAAATATAATACTTACTGTAAAATCCGGCGTATAATGCGCGCCTATATTTTCAAGCTGCAATTTTTAATATTTAGGTATATTCACCGTAAAAATCGTACCTCCTTCTTTACCAAGGAATCTGAAATGTATGGGTGCAATGCTCTTGTGTTTTGAAATAACTTATTCGAGGTATTATCTCAGGGTTTTGAAAAAATAATATATTTCTAGAACTACAACGCTTTAAGTTTATAAGGAATGTCATTTCTTTTCAATAAACTGTATTCCAATCTATGTAAAAGTTTCTTAATTTTTTTCTGTGCTTATCCTTTTTCTGTTTTTAAGGTTGTCTTTGGCTAATTTTAAAGAATAGGAGCCAAATTCGGAATATATTTTTAGATATAAAACTGCTGAATCATTAGTTTTATATTCTGGCTTCACTCTAACCTGTATTCACTCATATATTTAATCATATTGTTCCTTTTTATGAGAGTTATAACTCTTTTTTTTCTTTTATAAAATGTGTTTCGCATTTTTTCTTCTATATCATAATGGTAAATGAGCAATCCCTTTATATGTTAAAGGAAAAACTAATTATTTATAAAATATTTTGAAATATTAAAAACACTATATTATAAACTAATGCATGAGTTACAATGTCACAAATTTTTATGAAATTTGCGGCATTTTTTCTGTCCAAAAATGTGCTCCGCGTTAAGTTTACGCTCTCGTAGATACGGCAAAAACAACCTTAAAGCTTGCTTTTATACTATACCCTTCGTATAACTTGAATCCGTAAATTTCAATCGAATTTTTTTGTGTTAAAAGTTCGTGTTACACGCCGGATTTTATGGTACCTTGATAATTTGTGCAGTTTATAATTAAAGTCGCATTGTAGCTTTAGCGTCGAAGTACATTATTTTTGCATTCAATATATAGTTGTAGGATGAGGGGACGCGAAGAAAACTATGACTGAAATTTGGGCCGCAAGTATTGAAAGTTTGAGAAGCACTGTGTTACTCTTGGTAACAGACATCGTAATTCTGGACCTTGTTTAGGTGACGAGGTCGCAATACTATATAACCTTCCTCACCACGACAAAGTGAGAACTTAGAGATTCAGCAGATTTCACATACATTAACCCTTGTTGTAATTTAAATGTAACATGGATAGATGGCGCTACAGGTTATCTGATAAGAGAAGGGCACGACTAAGAAAAATCATTTGGGTTCGAGATTTTTTGGTACTAGTAGCCCTTTTGGGAGCTAACCCAATGTAATAGCATTGGGTAGTAATCGGAAAAAGCCCGAATTCGCTTAGTTTTCCAAAAGTTCTTTTAGTTTGCAAAAGGCTTATTGGTAATCCGTTACCAGTCAGTCAAGGCAGTTGTACAAACGAGTTTTTTGTTTAAATTTGTTTAATTATTTTACAATTAAAAATTATTTAAAAAGACTTACTAAATATTTATATGATTATAAACAATTAATTAATATAACAAAAATATATATAGTATTTTATTATATTAATTATAACTATTTTCATAAAAATTTTAATAAATTTTTTATATATTATCATTTTTTATATTTTATTTATATATTGTATTTCATATTATAAAGCTATTTGTAACTAATTTTTATAATAATTATATTTATAAAATATAAATATTTATATAATTACAGTAATTATTTTACTTTTTAAAATACAAAATAATTATCTATAAAATATCCTTTACTATTTAATAAATCTTTTTTAAATAAATTTATTTAATTGCAAAAATGATTAAATGAATTTAAAAAATAAAACAAAAAAATCGTTTTCGTGACTCGAACCTTGGCCGGCACCCGGTGAACAGGTACTTTATCAATCAAGCCATTGCATCGCTGGAGATTATCGAAATTTAATTGTATAAAAGCTAAGCTTGAATTTCGAAAGCAATTTCCTCTGAATTGACTGGCCATTCGGCGCTATTACATTGGGGTTGATCACCCTAAGGGACTACTATTACACGAAGTCTCATCCCCAAATGAATTTCCTTATTCGTACTCTCCTCTTATGGGAGTTATACTATTTTTAGCTTGTAAAATCATTTATGTAATGTTGTTTGGGCTGTGTACATGTCTTCTAAGAAAATAAACCAAAATGCCTAAAAGATGGACTAAATTAATAGAATAACATAAAAATATAATGGACGTAATTGTCTAACTGACCAATGGAATTAAGGATTTAAGAATTATAACAACCCTTCTGTACGAAAAGTTTTTCGTGCCATCAGAGCATTATCCAATGACTCGACAAAAATAAAAAAAAGACAACTTCCTATTTTTTTGTTGACTGCATTGTATTATTTCGAGGGTTTTCTTTTATCTTATTCTGATGTCATTTTTTTAGATTGATAATGCAGAAATGCTTGTCATTAAAGGATAATGATGATAACGTCAAGGACATTTTTTATGATACAAATATCCGTCCGTTTTGAAAATGCATTTATCAGCTTGGCAGCTTTATCACATATCAAGCCTTTCTTTTCAAATTATGTAAAAATCAAGCCACTCTATATAAAGCGCCTTTTCGGCGAGAAAAACAGAAAATACTTCACTTTAAGTTATACGAAATAGGAATGATGGAATACTTAAGCAGGTTAATTATTCCGAGTTCAAAAAGTGGCATTCAAAAACTAATATTGGAAATAAGTCCGTTTCAATATCAAATTTTGGTTGGAATCTGTGGTTTCTTCGTCGCATATTTAATCGGGAGTTTTATCAAGAGGCTAAGAAGTAATTTTCCACCAGGACCGATTGGATTGCCGATTTTTGGATATTTACCTTTTCTTTCTGAAAATACTCACTTAGATCTTATTGAACTAGGGAAAAAATATGGAGATATTTTCAGGTGAGTTACGGAATTCTCATGGTTCATTCTCATTGTAAACTAAAAGGATACTGAGCTTATTTGATTTTGTTCTATAGCTTTAACCTCTTCCATTATATAAGAAATGACTTTTTCATATTGTTTATACATAAGTGTTTTTTCTTGTAAACTATATATAAACGTTTGTATGATGAAAAAAAAATGATGTAAGCCTTGTATCTAAAAGTATCTTTGAAGAAAAAAAGAAATGATACTATTCATACAGAAAATACCCCATTGGTTTTACTAATATAAAATATACTTACTTAAAATATATTTACTTAAAAATATAAACTAATTGTAATGACTCGGATTTATAAGACACAACAATTGTTGCTTAGAAAATAAAATTGAGATTTCATATGCAGAAACTAAGAACCGAAGTTTTCAGAGTAATTTGTCAATTTAAGATTTGTATTAGCATTTATACAGTCTCGTAATCCCGAAATCCCGGGATTAAAATAGCAAATCCCTGTTTTTTATTTTTGTCTGAATTATTTTTGAAAAATTTTTCCTTATCGAAATTTTCTGAGAAGTTAATTCTCAGAAAATTAATTTTTTTTTATGAAAACGTTGCACAGATCTAAGTGGCTCACTGCAATACTTACACAACTGTATAAGCAATATCTCAGGAATAGATTTTGTCACAGTTCCTTCTTCACTAAAATGCCATTAATTAATAGCGAACCTGCTCAAATTCCCTTGATGCTTCAGGCCCCACTGCATACTAACAGCTCATGCTACTGGATCTTCTATTTAAAATGAGGTAACTCTTAAAATTGATTCTCATTCTGATTCAATAACTGAATCAATTTCAACACAAAAACAATTTAGTGTAACAGAAGAACTAAATAAAGTTATCAAAGAGGTATATACACCAATGCAGTCTATTAGATTTGAAACACTGACATCAAAAATTCAAAAAGAAATGTCTCTTTTTTGAAAATGGTGAGAGAATGGTGACTACCTGGGAAGAACACATTTCATTTAATGACGATAAAATCTACTAGTGTAGAATCTGAACAAGCATTTTCTTCGGCAGAACAATTTGTAATAAAAACATGTAATATAAAAAAATCAACTGCTTTGAATGGATAAATAGAAAGTATTTTATTAACGATTGAAAATTGGAATAAGATATATATATATATATATGTCAGGTTTGAAAATTTTAGCTTCAAAATTAAGTAAGTAATAAATAAAAATAGAGCGAACTCTTTACCATCGCGTAAGGATTTGTGGGTAAATAAGCCATTAAAGGTGGAGGAGCGCTGACGAGAAGAACGCATACTGAAAAGGCTTAGCTGGTGACTCCTGCCCCAAAATTGGTTGTTAATGTTCTACTGGTTGCCGCCAAAGGGGCCCCCAATGTTGGATTTATGATTGAAGCGAAATAAGGAAGTTATTATAGAGATGATGCCTTCCTCATTTTACCAGCAGGCCTGGGGCCTGTCATATATATATATATAGGGGAGAGAGTGGAAAGAGCATGATTTGTCTGCATTTCTGCACAACCCGGTTTGGCTAGATTGGCTGAAAAATAGATTTTCAACGCCAACTTTTGTCTTTGTTTTAACAGTTACGTTGTTGCAACAATAGAGACAAATTTAAGTTGGCGTCAAAAACCAGTAATTAATTAAATTAAATTTAATTAATTAATGGGATGAATAGAAAGTATTTTATTAAGGATTGAAAATTTAAACAAGATATAAATAAATATATAAACAAGTAATATAAAATTCTTTTTAAGTCGATTCCTACTTAGATCAACAAAGAAATTTTTTATTTTAGCTACGTTTTATTAAATAGTTACAATTAATATAAATATGTATATACATATGATAGAATCTCAATATTAAGTGGTAATTAATTTTTATTCATTATCATTAAACTATCGTATTGTCATCCAAAACAATCATGTTTCAAATTTCAGTTTAGCTGAATGCTTCAAAACGTGAGAAAAAAAATCTTTTCAAGTTTTGACACAAGTCTCCAAAAGGGTCGCTAAGTCGCCAAAAATGATGCCAACGTGGTTGTATTTGTAATTCTTTAAATAATTAGATATAATAAATTAATTTTTATTAGTTATAATTAAATTATTGTATTGTCATCCAAAATAATCCTGTATATAAAATTTCAGCTCAATTGAGCGCTTTAAAATGTATTTTATTAGCGATTGGAAATTCCTCCAAGATAAATAAATAAATATTCAGAGAAAGTAAGCTAATAGTAGGAATTGAATAAATATATATAGAGAGTGAGTTAATAGTAGGAATTGAATAAAAAACCATTTAAACGATGAAAAGCTGGACGAGCTGTGTTTTGTAAAAGCTAATTTACAGAAACACAAGAATATAATATATAAGAAACTTTCATTTCATTATGTACTATATTTATTTGTTTTTATGATGAATTAAGTTTTGTTTTGATTTGTTTCAATAAATAATATTAAACCAATTTTTTAATTATGTTTTCAGTTTTATTATGTAGTTACAACAATGTTAATGTGCTAGCATTTTTCATAAACATAGTTAAATAGTGTATATGAATAGTGTGTACATAGTCCAATCCTAATCCCGGGATTTGGATAATGTAACCCCGAAATCCCGGGATCGAAAACATAACACCGGATTGTAAATTTCAATTTGTATCAGAGTATCGAAGATGAATTTTTAAACAAAATGTTGAAACATAAATAGAAAGCAGACAAAGATAAAAAAAAAGATTGATAAATGTATTGAACAATCATCCTTGATCCTTGAAAACAATTTCAAGATCCTGAAACTGTTACTAATTTGAGGTTTAAATTTGATATCGGAGTGCTACATGCCAAGTTGTTGTTTATGTTCCTCAAGATGTGCGATAACATTACAATACGGTAACCTTGATATTTTTAACAGGTGTTAATGTGGTTACCATGGGGATGACGTATATTATAGTTAATTTTAATTCATTTTTCTTTTCGTGGTAATCCTATTAATTTCAAATGATTTTAATTCGATTTCTTTAAAAATTTAACCATGTTCATTTCATTCTTTCTTCAAGCTACTATTTCAGTTTTCTGTTGTATTTTGTGTTATTTTCGAGTATGGATATTTCCAATATCATTGGTGAGTACCAGGATATTTTTTTAAGATTATGAGGGCCGTGCTTTTAATTATTACATACTAAAAGAAATACCGTATTCTCACTTTAGGTCCATTTTGTTTTTTAAAAGTTATGCTTTTTCCCTCCTTTTTAACTAAGTTTCACTGATTTCTGCTTTCACAAAAAGTGTAAAATTTGGATGTAACAGGAAATTTAATAATAATTATTTTTTAACGATGGTAATTTTTTTTATTCGGTTTGAAATTTTAGTATTATTATTTTTTCATTTCATCTTTTGAAACAATGCATTTTCAATATATATATTTTTTTATTTATATTTCTTTCTCCGACATTTTTAAATTCCTCATATTCTATCTTTTTAAAAAGAGCTTCTGCTATTCATCTTTTTTCATGCTGTTATCGACAAAAAAGTAAGAATATTTTTAATTATTTCATTCTTTTTACTTCATTTTAATTCTAGGCTTTTTCAGCATTTCAAAAACGTTCACCAGGAAAAAGCAATTCCTTGAAATTATTTTCCTGACGATTAGTTACATCTAGACCGCCATTTTGGATTCCATATAACTCGACACAACAAGCGCTAAGTGCTCGCGTAGGGCTCTGATATCAAATTAATTTCTATTAAAATATCTCTTGTTGTCCATCCCAGTAACATCAACTTGGTGTTAACACAAGAGGATTGTTCACCCCCTCTTGTGTACACTAATGTCAATTACCGACACACACACACACATACAGTCGAACCTCCATCTTACGAACTTCTATGTAACGAACTTTTTCTCTTGTGATTCAATTTTTTTCCTCCTTATTTTTAAAATATTCCTGAACATTTCAAGATGTTCTCTTTTTAACACTTCTTATGGTGGTCATAAATCTTGAACTGGTTTTATTAGGTGCCTAATTAGCTGATAGCAATAGAATTCTGAGTGTTTCATCCAATAAGGGCAACTTTTAACCCTCATTGTCTAGTTCACTGGAAACATCTTCGTTATCTCCCTTCACCCTCACTATAGTTGTCTCGTGTCCCCGTGTCTTTGAACTAGTTTTCATCATTTGCGGTGTTGATCACTCGTACTAGTAACTTCGTTTTTTGTAGCTCAAAAATGGCAAATCTAAGTGCTCGAACATCAAAGAAAAAGATTTAATTCTTTGGCAAGTGGATAAAGGCTATAAGAAGCTTTCTTTGAAGTTTTTCTTATTTTGATAGGTAAGATAGATAAAATAAATATACACTGCTGGCCACCGTAAATGCAACACCAAGAAAGACAAGAGATAGCACAACAAAATTTATTTTGTAGATAACATGTTTACCAAGTATCAAATGATTAAATTTATAGACTTCTGTGAAGTGTGGTTCCAGCCAGAATCAGTAGCCAGAGTAGCAGCCATTGTTGGAGATCATCGTTGCCACACGCCTCGGCATTGATTCAAAGAGACTTTGGATGTGTTCTTGGGGTACAGTAGACAAAGCAGCATCCACACGCTGCCAAAGTTGATCTGGTGTGGCAGTTGGGAGTGTAATATGGGTCAATCGTTGAGAAACCATCGACCGCATGTTTTCTATCGGTGAAAGATCCGGAGAGCCAGCCGGCCAGGGAAGCAATTCAATCTGGTGATTGACGACGAACCTTTGGATAATGCGTGCCACGTGTAGTCACACAGTATCCTGTTGAAATATGGCTGTGGCCAAGCCCTGAAGGTAAGGAAGGACAACTGGCTCCAACACCTTGGAGATGTAGCGCTGGCTGTTTAAAGTACCAGCAATGCTTACTAGAGGAGTGTGAGAGTGATATCCAATACCACCCCATACCATAATACCCGGTCCAGAAAGAGTGTGGTGGTGCATAACGCAGCTGTTCAGCATCATCTCGTCACGGTGTCTCCACACTCGAATCCGACCATTGTGGTGTTGCAGACAGATGCGTGACACGTCAGTAAAGACAACTTCATTCCATTCTGCCACCCACATCCTTCTTTCATCGCACCATTGGTGGCGGAGACGTCTGTGGTTCTGCGTCAAGGGTAGACCAAGTAATGGACGTCTTGCGGACAGACCACTCTGCTGTATACGGCGTCGAATGGTACGCGCAGACACTGAATGATGCGTTACAGACTCAATATGCTGAGCTATGGTTCGTCATGTGACTGAGCGATCCGTCAATGCCATGAGAACAATTTGTCTGTCCTCACGTGAAGTGGTGCACTGAGGTGGATGCGATCGACCACGTCGGTCCGTCGTGCCCTCCTGAATCCAATGATTACATATCCGCATTACAGTTGTTTGGTTTCGTCCAACACGACTACCGATTTCCCTGAAAGGTAATCCACAATCTCGGTAGGCCACTATCCTTCCTCTGTCGATTTCGGATACTTGATCAAAAGCTGATCGCTGTTTTCTACGAGACATAACTGATCGTTTTTTGAAAAACCACAAGAAAAACACAATTGTGGAACTTGAAATCGTCGAAATCTCCAAGACTTAAATAGCACTTTAAAGGTGGCGCTAGACGCGCGCTTGATGTATGCCTGCGCTGAAATTCTAATCATTTGCATATCTCACTTCCTCTAATGCATGTTGTAAATTTCATGTTATTTGCATGCTTCCTTCAGGGTGTTGCATTTACGTTGGCCAGCAGTGTATATTAATTTACAAACAGCTGTAAATATATTTTTTAAAAATATATAGTTTCATAATTAAAATTTTTTAGTTTAAAAAAAAAAAAACCTCTATATAATTAAATTTTTCCCATCTAACGGCTTTTTTTTTCGGGATTCAGCGACTTCGTTATATAGAGCTCCGACAGCATATATATATAAGCTTAAGAAATTCATTTGCTCGAATTTTCCTCAGGGGAAATTTTCCCCAATCACAAGCCCCAGAAAAAGCATGCCCCCTCCCCAGACCCCCGGGAAAAGAAAGAAACAAAAAAAATAGGTGTGTGAATCCTGACTTGTTCATTTCATTATTTCACTGAAACAGTTCAGGTATTTGATCAAATCACTTTCATCAGGGAAATGACCTTGAAGAGGCATTATTTTAACATCTTCCGTGAATGGATCATATACCTTACGGATTTGATCAAATTCCTAATTTCTTCATTTCCTTGCGACAGTCATATTGTAAAGGGTCTTTGATGTTTAGTTAAAAGATTGAAGGAATATGAATTTTTTTTATGAGAAAGCTTTATCGAACTTTGAAGTTATAAAAACATTTCAAATACTTGGAAAAGACTATACGTGAAACTGTAAAAATCTATTTTTTTAAAGCTAAATTTTATGTATTTCTCATAAATTTTTATTTTATCATGTGAATACTTTGTACTAATATTTGCGAAATCACAGATATACATGATGTACACAACGTTCAAACAATTACAAACCACGCAGCATTATGTGGCAATCAATAATATAACCTGGCGAATGACGTTCATTAGGAAGTCTCGCCGAAGTCATCCATTAAAATAATGGAAATCTCTCTAAAATCAGTACCCGATGACATTGATGAGTCTCATTTCAATAACACTGACACCAAGTAAGGCTGAAAGTACTGTTATTAGGGATTAAAGGAACCCCAGTGTCCAGTTGCCACTTGTGCAGCTGTCTGCTGAGATAGGTGACTTTGAACATCCTTTGCCGTGGCAAACGGATATCTGCGAACCCTTCAGTGAATCAGCCTATCATTTCGATTTGATGTTCTTCTGGCTGATCCACTACATGTCCACCATATTCTCAGGTGATACTTCATTCATCTTGAAACACACCACTGAACTGTATTCACATTCCGTCCAACACAATTGGCAATTGCTTATACCAACAAACCGAAGTTATGCAGGTCTAAGAAACGGTCTCATTCCACGAGCGATAACTACTAGTATTGAGTTTTCTCAGGCATATCATTTGCTTCTTTAATACAGTAGAACTTGTTTCTGTACGGTCTTTTTTTATGCGATTTTATTTTTGTGTCATTTGTTTTGTGAGATTTTATTTTTGTGCCATCTTTTTTTATGTGGTATATGTGAATTTCAGCAGCTTTGGAACCATTGTAATGTTTACTATCGATGCACCAGTGGCATAACGGTGAATGTTAGGTGCTCCCTGCAAAGTCAGGTTTTGCTTTTAATATTTTATAAATTGGGTAAATACGTACTTTGCTTAGTCGGCCTTTGGGCCCCTAGAGTCCTTGGCCCCACGCGGGTGGGGTTGGGGGGTGTACGCCCCCCCCTGCACACAATGTACATATATACACTTCAAGACGCTCAGTTCATTTGTTATAAATAATCTCCCGACAATGCATGTTCGTTCTTTTCTCAAAGCGCCAATAGCCCTTTTTGATTGAAGACAGGGCATTACCAATAATTTGATAGATTATGAAGACGGGCAAAAAGAACCGGTTCTTGGGAGAAAAGGGTAAAAAAATATATAGGTATACAGTTTTCCAAACAAAAGGGGAACATTTTTAATATAATATCAATTACCAAAAATTTTGAAATTTCAAAAAACCTCGATCCATATCTGGTTTTCCGGGTATTTATAAGCAACTGACTAACCCATTTCCCCCAAAAATATTTTTTACTTTATGGGCCAAAATAAATCAATTGGGTTTTTATTTTAAATGACGAAAGCGATTTTGAATTTATTCATTACAGGAAAACAAGCGTTTTGGATTACGATGAGGCAGTGAATTATATGTGTGATTTTGAAAACTTTTTACATGTGCAATGAGAATCAAAAATGTTTTAAAAATGTTTCCATGTGTAATTTATTTATTTATTTTTTTTCAAAGAACATCTCACAAATTTCGTAAATAATTGGTATATTTTCGAAGTGAGACTTTTTTTTATGCTGTCCTTCTCCACCGCATAATTTTTTTTAAAAAAAGTTTTTTGAAACGGGGATTGGTTATATGAAAAAATTTTATGAAGTTTTCAATTTTTTTTGGGTGGGTTTTTATTTTTATGGGTTATTTTCCTACCGCAAAAAAACAGGTTTTGCTGTAGTTCTGATCCAGAAATTTTTCTGATTCATATATGGGAAGGAAGCCAGATACTGACTTTTGTAGCCCGAAACTGAACATGTGTTTAAAAATGGGCGTGTTTATTTATACATGTTTTCACATCTATTTATTTTGAAATTTCCATTTTTCTATATCATTTTTTCATAGTCCCGAGTTTCATTTTTGTGGAATGAAAAAATTAAATTGGGAGGTTTAAAAAAAAGTATTGTATAGGTTACGTCAGCGTTTCTCAAACTCCAGGGCGCGCTCCCCTTGAGGGGCGTCACAACCCCCACGAGAGGGGCGCGAGCATATTGAAAAGTGGGAAAAAAAAAGTATTTTTTAAAAAAAATTATTAATTTAATAAAATTTTTTTCCCATTATAAATGTATTATGATACCAATATTTTTAAAATTGATTTAAAAATACTAAGTTAAGAATAAGTTTATTAATTAAAAACCCCCTTGGGCTTGTCATATATATTATTAAAAAAAAATTAACGTCATTTTGATAATTTTTTGCACGGTTTATAAAAAACCCTTAACTGCTAAAAAATTTGCAGGGTTGTTTCCCCTAAAAAGTTTTTTACGTAAATGCGTTTTGTGATCTATTGGGGGAGAGGAAAAAAAGAAGCAAATAATTTGAAATAAAAATCCTTCGAAAAGGACGGCCCTTTTATTGCATTAAAAAGATTTTCTGAAAAATTTTAGGGGAAAAGCAGTGAAAGGAAAGATCTTTTATCAGAAAGAGGGAAAATGTCCGGGGAAAAAAAACAGTTTGGCTTAGCGAGATGCTTATATGGGAAGGGGCTTAAGAGGTGAAAGTTGTATCGAAATTTTTAGCAGAAAAGTATAGTATTTTTGGGTTTCGCAATACATTGTTTTTATGAGGGGGAAAATTAAAAGAATATTGGGTTGCGAATTTTTTTGGCTTTGAAAAAGCCCCTGGTTTACGCTATATTGGGGTTTTTCGTCTTTTTATGTGCCAAAATGGTTTCAAACTTTTTAATACTTGCGACCTAATATTCAATCATAATTTTCATCGCCCCACATTCAATAACAATGTAATGAATGCAATAATACGATACTTTGAAGTTTTAAAAAAATAATAGGGTTTAAACCCCCCTTAGTTCCCACCGGGCATAAACACGTCTCTCAGCTGAAGCGTTATTTTCCCCCTGACGTATATATACTTTCCGAAGTCCAATCTTTTCTTGGGAAATGCTATCCATAAAAAATAAAATTTCCCAAGGCCTTGGAATGCAATAAAAGGACAGTGTTTTTAAGTATGTACTTATATTTCAGAGAATTTTGATTTATTTTTTTTTTCCCCCCCCTCCCCCAAAACATCACATAAGCACACCCGTGGGAAAAAATTTGGGATTGGGGGCAATCCATAACTTTTATTCAGCAGTTAAAAAGGGGTTGAATAAGCCGTACAAAATATCAAGATAAGTGTTAATTTCTGTGTATAATTGTATATATGACACACCCATGGGGGCACTGGTAATTTTTATACTTATTCTTTAAATTAGTACTGTTAAAAATTTAAATATGGGGAAAAACATTTGTGCAGTACTGATACTTTTATAAGAGTTTTTATCAGTGTAAATGTGGTATTCTATTTTTTTAAATTTTGTCAGAATGTATTTTTTTTTGGGATATTTTTTTAAGGGAAAAAAATTTTTTTAAAAAAAAATCTTTTTTTTTTTCGACTTTTTCAATAGGCTCGAGACCTTCTCGTAGAGTTATCCCCGCCCCCAAAGGGGGAAAATGGCCCAAAAGTTTGAAAAAAAGCTTAGTAAGCAGAAGTTTTTGCAACTAAATTGTCAAAGTTTTCTATCGAACACAAAGACTCCCCCCAAGTCTTTTAAAACCATTGCTCGAAGTGAGAAAAAACGAGTATTTTAAAAGGGGGTTTAATTTTTTTTTTTGTTCATCTGGGGTACGCTTGGGGGAAAAAAATCGTCATATTGCATGGAGCAGAAATCATAAGAGAAGCCCTAACTAAACCTGAACTCTTGGGAAGACATCCCGAAAAAACCTCTGGGAAAAATTTTTTAAATCCTTCCATTTAAATTTATTTTTTAAAACGATTGATTTAATGCCCTTTAAAAAATACATTTTTATAAATTCGTTTCAATTTTTTCCCTTTAAGATTAGTCAACTCTTTTAATGAAGTAGGGGGGGTCCTTTTAAAAATTACTACACTTTTTTTATATAAAGTAGTTGCCATAAAATAAACTTTTTTTTGCGTGCAACCGTCCCAACTTCACTTTTAAACCCTTTAATAAACCTCCTTCTTACATTAAAAAAAATTATTTTGTTCTTTTTTTTATTATTCTAAAAAACATTGCAAAATTAATACAATGGTATGCATATGTATACCATATTAACCCATGTAGGCTCACCCAAATTATTGTCTAATTAATATTTTTTTTTAAAAGGGTTTAAAAAAATTTTTTTTCAGTTTGAAACAACAACATTAATGAATTATGAAATAATAAAATTTCCCTAAATTTTCCGTTAAAGTATGAAAACCCCTTTTTTTAATAGGGAAAAACTAGGTTTTTTCATAAAATAACAAAACAAAATCAGTTAAAATATATCAAAGTATTGAATTCACGATTTAGCAAGGTATTCTATTGAATAATGGGTAACCTTTATCGTTATAAAAATATGAAATACGGTACTCAAAAATTCTTTTTAACAGGTTCTAGTTGCCCCTTTTGTCAATATTGAACCTCAATTCAAAGTGTTCCAAATTAAAATAAAATCATTTTTACAAGAAAATTATGAAAGTAAAAAGAATGGGGAAATCTTGGAACCAAGAATACCCTTTTAAATAAATGGGGTTTTTTGCAAATTTTTTTTCCCAAAACCATTAATATGATACAAGCCTGCCATCATTTTTATACTTGTTATAAAATAACCCAATTTCTAACTGGGCATGGCAACTTTAAAAGTTACTTGAACAAATTTAATTTAGTTCCGTCATATTAATGTGATTGTGATATTGGTGGTTGGGAAAATGTAGAACATGTGCTCCTTCTGTGTTCCAAATTTGAAAGAGAACGAAGCACCCGAAGACTGACTTTCAAGGGACATAATATAAATTGGCAGAATTTTCAGCAACCTCTTTCCACCAGAAATGCTTTAAAAAGTTCAGCGAATTTATTGTAAATATTTGAAATTCTTCATAACCTCACAGGAATTTTTTTCCTTCTCTCCTTTGTAATGTGTGATTAATACTTACTTCTGTGAGCCCCGTGTGATACTTTGTGGTGCACGGGGATTTTATAATAGTTATCAATAAAAAAAAATTAAAGTGTCATCTCAGCAATCCTTGCTCTAATAAGTAATGAAAAGTAAAACAAAGGTATTTCATAAAATTTAAATTAATATTCTCTTGCAGTTTTGTATGAATAAGTTAACACAATGTTTCTATGAAGTATCAGTTTTTCTTCCCAGTGTATTTTTTGATAATATTTAAATGTAACTATTTCTGCAACATATTCTTTTTTTCCCCTTTCTTTTTAACTTTCGTTAGCAATATGAGCAATAACAAGTTATATAATCTGTTTTTCATTATTTATTAATTAATCATCCGCAATAGGGATAAAATGTTTTTTTGAAAATTTTTAGCAATTTATTATCAATTTGTTTATAAAATAACTTTGAAATAGTTTATTTTTCATTTTTAATGGTCTATCATCGTTAATTAATGAAAACTATTTTATTTCAAAAAAACTAGTTAGTTCATAGAATAACCATTTATTTTATAGAATAACCATTTTTTTATAGAATAACTCAATATTTCATGGAATAACTGAAAAATATGAAATTTTCTCATCCATTTTTATATTTTAACTAACTTGTCAATGACTTCATGAAATACCTAGTTGTTCCTAAACAACCGATTTATACCTTTTTAAATATACAAAAACGCTGAATTTTTTAGTTTCCCGGGGGTTGTATTCTTACAAGACAGATTGTCGTAACAAAATATTTGTTGAAATTTCAGGTGCCTTTTTTGTGAGAGATGTAAATATCTGGAAAGAACAGCGTAGATTCGTGGTGCAATCAATGAAGGATCTTGGATTAGGAAGAACTAAAATAGAGGACGAGGTTGTGGTAAGGAACAAAATATCTACAAAAATAGAAAAACAAAAAAATGGGATTTTTACTTCATATTTATAAATATATAAATTTTTCGTCTGAATATCTTTAATTTCATTGAAGGTTATTCAACTCTCTTCAATCTTAAAATTCCATTATCATAAAATTTTATTTATAGATGAGTCTCGCAATGAAAAATGAGAAAACACGTTTGAAATGTTTGTCCAAATAGCCAAAAAGATCCCCTAAAAGAAAGTCTAAATATTAAATACAATTTGAATATTTAAAGTATTTATTATTTAATATTTTATTAATTTATAAATTATTCGTTAATTTCCCATCATTGATTGATATTTATGGTATTTCATTAAAATTTTGGTCAAATTAAATTATTTTAAAATTACTGTAAAAATTTGGCAGAGAGAAATTTATTTATATATTTCATTAGAAGCGAACTTCTAAAAATAGTTCTGTTGGATATAGTTTCCAGTTAAATATACACCAATAAACTTAATATGAAGGACGCTTTGTTTAAAGGGGTTACTTATGTGTTATACTGTGACTAATTTTTTCAAATTAAAAAAATATTGCCAATCGCAATCTGTAAAAAAAAAGATGAAACCTATTCGAACACAATAACAATAAAAATGCAACCTTTTTTGGCATTTTTGAAATAGGCGACGTTTTTTGATTTGGGAAAAATTTGGTTTACTGTAAAAAAATAAAAACGGAAATATCGAATTTTTTTAAAAAAGTAAATCTGTAAATAATTTTTTTAATAAAAATTTTTTTCTTAAAACTTTTTTAAAAATAAAATTTTTAAACAAAATAATTTTCGCATTTGTATTATTTCAAATAAAAAATAAATTTTTAGAGAATTTAAAAAATATATATATTATATATATGTGTTTTATTTTATATTTATCAAATCTAATAATTTCTGGAAAAAAATATAGAATTCTGGTGATTTTCCCTAGTTCTATAAATACGTTGAACATATACTTTCAGGCATTTAAAATTACATTTAATTTGTCAGAAATCAAAAATTTGTCATATAGTAAAAAAAAAATTTTTTGAGATAAACAAAATTTATTTGGAAAACAAGAATAAAAATTTCGATCGAAGTTCATCCTTATATATATAATTTTTGAATTCCCCCAGGTTTATATTCCAAAAAACTAAACATACAAATGTAGGGAGAAAACTTATCGGTCTGATACAGATATGACATTCCAATCAACACAAATTTGTTTTCTGTCTAGATGGTCGTGTCATTAATTCGAATGACAAGTTTCAACTTTTTTTTGTCTAATAGTTTGTTTAAAGAAATTTTGCAATAGAGTTTAAGGTTTTGTTAATCATTATTACTCTTTTTTTATTTTTTTCTCCTTTTTTAAAACAATTCATCATCTCAAAACATCATTTTGCAAAAATTTTAAATTTTTTTCGGTCTAAATAATTGAAAAGAAAGATATTTTTTTTTTTTACTTCAAAAATTTTTAAAATTTTCGGAATATTCGGTTTTTTTAATACTTAAGTTTTTAAAAGTCCGGAAAATGTTCAAAAGGGGAAAAAAAAAGCATTAAAGGCAGTAGCGTAACGGGGAAAATTAGGGCCCCCGAAAGTCAGATTTTGGTCCCCAGCCGGGGCTTAAAGAATTGAAAAACCATAACCCTTTGGGGTTTTTTTTGAATATCATACGGGCATAAAAAAATTGATTTGGGTTGGATTAACCCCCAAGGAATTCATCGAAATTGACGAAGTTTACATAGATCTGCTCCTTCCATGGCAACTGTTAAAAAATTGGGTTGGTTTTTACGTGGTCGGATGTCCTTTTAAAAGCCCATATGAAGGACGTCCAAAATCGCAACCCACGGGAAACCAAAAGTGCATGATATCGTGTTGGAAGATAGACGAGCGAAGGAAAGTGAGTTAGCAGTCTTGGGGAATATCGGGGAAAAAAGGGGGGAAATATCTTGCCAAAAAAAGGGGTGCAGAGCTCCAAAAAAAGATGGTGCCACATTTTTCTAAAATGGGATCAAAAGCAAATACGCAAATATTTTCTCCCCAATATTTGGACCCCAAATTTTAAAAGGGATCTGACCAATTTTGTGCAGCGATTTGTCATTTTAGATCAGCAATTCAATCTAAGGCCTAACGAGCCTTTTAAAAGGTCCGTCATTCCATTGCTCTGAAAATTCATTTATTTAAAAAAATTTTATAACAAATTTGGAGGAAATTTTTTTTGTCAAAAAATATATATAATTTTGCTTTTGTTATCTATCGTACGGGGCAATTGATATTTTTTCGATTTGGAACAGTTATGGTTAGTGATAACAAAAAAACAAGGCAAAAATGAACAGTGGGTGGAAATAATTTTTTTAAACCCTCTTTATCTTCAAGCGAAAATATTCGAAAAAAATATATCGTTTCAAAACGATTGGGAAGTTGACTATTTGGTAGTGAAACACAAACACGGATCATTGTTTGATTTGTTACGGAAGTGCTGTATTTAAAAAATACCAATAAACAAGAATCATTCAATGACACTTTTCCTCGAAGATCTCTTTCAATAGGTGATAGATAGGCTTTTTCGTGAATAATCCTTGCAACAGCATTAAAGTGTTCTGTCAGTGGTAATATCCCAGCGTAACAAAGACATCCATGAAGTTTGTTATATTATTGGGGTAATCATATGAAACCGTTTACTGATGCATAAATTGTGAAGGAGTGTTTCTTAAATGCTTCTAATTTAGTGTTAGTAACAAAAATAAAAAAAATGTAATAATTAAAAATAGCAAAACAGGAATTATAATATTCTGATCAATTTCCCACATTTTAAATTTCCAATGTTATCTTGATCTTAAAGCATTTCTCCCCCTCCCCATTTATCCTCATGTTGCGGCCCGCATGAAATAAATAACATATGTATGCAAACCGCTTTTAATAGCTGACATATGTATGCAGCTCAGGAGAAAAAAAGGTTGAGCTCCCCTGCCCTAGATGAAACATGGATATACCAGTTCAAGTCAGAAATGAAACAGCAGCCGAAGCAATGGGTGGAAGCCGGTGACTCAGCATCAAAGAAAGCGAAGCCAATCGCATCTCCTGGAAAGGCCATGACCAGCGTGTTTTGGGATGCGAAAGAGATGCTGTCAACTGATTACCTTGAAAATGGCAGATAAATTAAAGGCAAATATTGTTATGTGAACTTGCCCCCTAGGGTGTCCTTCTCTTTGATTATCTGCGTGAGCTAGAGGTGAAGGTTCAACTAAAGAACTAGAAGTTTGCATGTTCTAAAAATATCTTTATTAAGAACTTGAACTTGAACGTTTAACAGATTAGGTAATAATATATATGAGAGAATCGACGATGAACAAACACACAATACAAGTAATACAGACCTAACGTTGCGACATAGCCATCCTGTGATGACCATGTCGTGCCGGTTCCGCGTAAGCTAGAGGTGTGGGATTATCAAAATGATGAGACATAATAATTCTTAATACAACTTTTATTAAGAATAACTTATATTACTAAATTCTAATTTGACAATTTTAATTAAAAGTGAGAGTCAAGCCCAAATTAAATCACGTATTCAAGTCAGATCCCCGCAACTAGATCCTTTATCCCAATTATCATTAAAACTATTATCCCAATTTCTTATATCCCAAAAACCTTTTTTCAGATCTCCCTTTTCCTAAAAAGATATATACCGGGTTTATTATAAACCAACTTCTTTATATAATTTTTATTCCTTCTAAAACTATGGACCGCTTACTCGTCATAAAATTCACACTAAGTTTGTCACGCTATCGATCAGAATGCTTCCACAATACTATCTGCTAGTGTAAGTGCGTACCAAAACCAAATCCTTTGATTATGGCACAATTAATTTTACCAATTATACCTCTTTAATTGATTCCTTGAAAAGAATGTCAGCCACTGCATTTTTGAGTTCCCGGTCTATGTTCCCATTCTATATTGAATTCTGCTAACTTTAGTGCCCATCTGCTAATCATCCTACTCGAAATTTTGCTGGGCGTGTTAGGCGTTAATGCGGCGTGATTCGTTATTACCTTAATTGGTATTATTCCCAATATGTTCTAAATTTGTTCAACGCCCATACCACTGCTAGACATTCCCTTTCGGTTGTGTAATTCTCCTCTGCGTTGTTCAGTGTACGTGACGCAAATACCACTGGTCTGTTCTTTTGTTGGTTGGCACTGCTCCTAAACCAATCGAACTGGTAATTCGTGGGGTCAACTCGAATGGTTCTGAAAGTTTGCAATTTTAAACTGGCGCTTTTGTTACCGCCTCCTGACCCTCTTCGAATGCCTTGTGCTCATTGGACTGCATTAAATTTTTTTAAATTTTCGTTTAAGATTATAAAGTGGCTTCCACAAATATCCGCATAATTTTAATAAATTTCATGCACCAATCGGGGACATACCCTAAAAACTTGACACCTCTTTTGAGTTACGGGGCGGTTTCATCTCTTGTATAGCTCTAACCTTTGTCTCTCATCCGTTTTAATTCTTCTTTACCACAACAATCCCAAATATTTTCAATTCATCGCAATCTCAAATTTACATTTTTCTTTATTAATGTCAATCCTGCATCCCTTAACAACGATAAACTTCCCTTAAATGTTCAACAACAACATGGTGAAAGTGAATGATGGAGACGCAATAATAACGTCGTCCATGTAAACACCTCACAAACCTCCCTATCACCGGTTTTAGGATTATGTCAATTGCTTTTGAAAATTGGGAGCTGCTCCTGATAAAACCGAATGGCATCCGCTTGAAAGCATAAGTGCCACTTTTACTACAAATGGGTTCCTAATATATCACTGGGGTTTACTGCCATTTGAAAGTACCCAATTTTTGTGATCAAGAGATGACATTATTGTTAGAGTATGGTATGTTCGTTAATAAATCACCTATTAACGGTAAAGGTACGCGGATACTTGTGATCGAATCAATTTACTTTCTATACCGCAAATTCATATGCTTCCCGGGATTATCCGGTGGTAAACCCATTATTTTTCTTTGCATAATACCACAGGTGACGCGTATGGGGACCGAATTGGAACAATCGTTTCCTTGTACACTTTTTGTATGTGAAAATCTATTACTGCTTGCTTAGTGCGATCATACCTATAAGGTCTTTGAAGCTACTGGTGGGTTATCTCCGTGTCAATAATTTCACGTATGTCACATAAGACCTTGTTTGTCTTGAAGTCAACCCTTTTTAAAACTACTAAAACAAATTTTGTAGTTTTTTGTTTTTCTACTTCCAATTTTTGTTTTGTGATAAATCTATCTCGGGCTTTTTCCCCTCTTTAATTGGTTCAACCACCTTTATTTATTTGAGAATCTGAATTTTTTTAACGATTTTGATTAAAATCTAATACGATTCTTGACGCACTTATGCAAATCGATACCTAGAATACATGGGTATTCTAAATCTTTCAGCACATGAAATGACCTCAATTTCTTTTCGAATTGTCTGATGCGAATTTTCGTCTCACGATCCCCATAAAGTTTTGGCATTTCGCACCTGTGCTGTTATTACCCTGCTCTCGCGCGATTTTTTTATTTGCTTATAGAAAAATATTTATATACTTCTTCCGATATAAATGATTTATCTGCTCCGGTGTCCCATAGCGCTTTCAAAAATGTGTTATTTAATAAAAATAGGAACGTGGGGAAGTTCTGCATGGGTGATATACACGGAGAAAGCTCAATTGTTCTTGTTGACACCCCTTGAGGTTGATCTTCATTAACCTTACAATATTTAATCGTCCCTTTGCGTCCCATCGCCTCGATTGAAATTTTACTGAACCCCTATTTCTACGGTCTCTGTTAAAAATTATCATTTCTTGCCTATTTCGAAATGAGCAACCCTGTTATTTAATCTCTGATCATTATTCTGAACCTATTCCTCTCGAACCCTCTATTACTTTGACGGCTATTCTCGTAAAATCATTTCTACTGTTATTTGGTCTCGTCTTACTTCAGAATTCTCCAGTTTCTACTCATTAGCATCAAAATTAGCATCCTATGCGCATTTTGACCCTTTCGTCTTTCTATATTATCGTTCTGATAACCCCTTTTAATTTGCAAGAATATCTCTTCGAATTTAGCTAAGATCTCCAAAAGTTGTATCGTAGTTTGCATTTCTTTCACTTCACATAATCTTGGATCTGTAATTCGAGTCGAACTAAAATATGATCCACTAAGTCTGCTTGGGACATTCCTACTCCTAAACTTCTCTCTATTTTAGTAATCTATACACAAAATCAGAAACACCCTTGATTTCTTCCCCGTTGGGATGCATAAAATCTGACTGTGTTCTTCTTTTCTTATTTTGGATCAAGTGGAAAAGCCTTCGCTAATTCAGTTTGAGCTGCGCAAAAATCCGTGGCTGTATTTTTGCACTGCCAACAAATTCATCCAAACATCGAATACCAATCTTGAGCCCTTCCCTGAGATGACTTTTTATAAGCACATGACAGATTACTGGGATTTCAAGTAACTGTATGTTGTTATCTATACACTCTATAAACTCTGCACGTTCCTCTGACCCTGAAAAGTACATTTCAGGTAGAACCGTACTTCCACCTACATTACCTAACCCAGAATTAAATACGTTCAGTGTTATTGGTGACATAGCTTTCACATCCCAGGATGACCATGTCAAAGCCGGTTCAAAGGTGGGATTATCAAATGATGAGACATAATAATAATTTTAATACAACTTTTATTAAGAATAACTTATATTACTTAAATTCTAATTTGACAATTTTAATTAAAGTGAGAGTCAAGCCCAAAAATTAAATCACGTATTCCAGTTTCGTGATTCACGCAACTAGATCCTTTATCCCAATTATCATTAATAATAATCCTATTCATCTAATTACTTATATCCAATATTACCTTTTTTGACTCTTCCTTTACCTAAAGAGATATATATCTTTTCGCTTTATGGTGCGAAGATTCCAACTTCTTTTTGTTATAGATTTTCATTCCTTCTGCTATCGACCGCTTACCTTTTGATCGCAGAGCCTCAATACTCCAGCTTTGTCACGCTATCGATCAGAATGCTTCCACTATTCTGAGCCTGCAGCGCTATATCTAATCTTGCCACGCTATTCCTGAGCCTGCCGCGCTATCGTTTTATAGTATATCTCATTTACATATTATGATCGCTTTCTATCTTCTGGTATTGGGTTGAAAAGTTTTTGCCATTAATCGTGGCCGTCAAAGAACATAGGAGTTATGTTAACAGAAAAGACGCGAGAGACGTCACAACGTAACTCGGACCACTATCAATATCTAACCTGCCTTAATCTCAATCTCCCAATAATATTTCAAGTCCTAATATCAAATAATCAACCTACCTTTAATCCAATCGTAGTCTACTGTGGAAGTTGCGTCTTTACGAGAGTGCAATGGTATGCACCTTGACCTACGCTTTATCTTCGGTATAACCTCTGTTGGTTGCCACATCACGATTGTATCAATATCTCACATAACATTCTCAAATTGCAACCTCACTTACCAACTTCTGATATTTAAAAAGCTAACTCTCATTTGCACCTTTCATTCACGTTTCACTTCTTGGATTTGGTTGGAAAAGAGTTATATTAATCCTGGCCCCAAAGAACCCAAAGGACATGTTAATCAGACGATGAGCCCGTCACAGTTATAATCTTCTCGACCAGATGGATGCCAAAATTGTAAGAAAAAAGGTCTGTTTTGAAGTAAAAATCATCTTTCACCAGAGCGACGCACCTGTACACACTAGGTTGTACTGGCGATGGGAAAATGCACATAATTTGGGGTGGTATTCTGTTTCCAGCCAGCCCCCTATTCTCTCTCGATTTCAGTGAAAACCGCATACTTTCGATAGTCCTAAACTTCAAGAAATATGCGATTTTTATTTTTTGTGTCATTTGTTTTGTGAGATTTTATTTTTGTGCCATCTTTTTTGCGTGGTATATGTGAATATCTCAGCAGCTTTGGAACCATTGTAATGTTTACTATCGATGCACCAGTGGCATAACGGTGAATGTTAGGTGCTCCCTGCAAAGTCAGGTTTTGCTTTTAATATTTTATAAATTGGGTAAATACGTACTTTGCATTAGTCAGGCCTTGGGCCCCCTAGAGTCCTTGGCCTCCACGCGAGGTGGGGGTTGCGAGGGTGTACGTCACACCCCTGCACACAATGTACATATATACACTTCAAGACGCTCAGTTCATTTGTTATAAATAATCTCCCGACAATGCATGTTCAGTTGCTTTCTCTCAAAGCGCCAATAGCCTTCACTTGATTGAATGACAGTGACATTACCAATAATTTGATAGATTATGAAGACGGACAAGAAGAACCGGATTCTTGGAGAGAGGATAAAATATATATAGGTATACAGTTTTCCAACAAAATTGGGCAAGCATTTCTTAATATAGATATCAATTACCAAAAGAGTATGAAATTTCAAAAAGAGCCTCGATCCTGTATATCTGGTTATCGCGATATTTATAAGCAACTGACTAACCGACTCTCGTCCCCAAAACATATTTCTTACTTTATGGTGCCTAAAAATAAATCAATTGGATTTGTATCTTCAAGTGACGAAAGCGATTTTGAATTTATTCATTACAGGAAAACAAGCGTTTTGGATTACGATGAGTAGCAGTGAATTATATGTGTGCATTTTGAAAACTTCTCTACATGTGCAATGAGAATCTAAATGTTTTAAAAATGTTTCCATGTGTAATTTATTTATTTATTTATTTACGGAAGTACTATCTCACAAATTTCGTAAATAATTGGTATATTTTCGAAGTGCGACTTTTTTTTATGCTGTCCTTCTCCACCGCATAATTTTTTTTTGTAGTGTTTGCACGAAGTTATTTGTTATATGTAAAAATTTATGAAGTTTTCGAATATTTTTTGTGCGGTTTATTTTTATGCGGTTATTATCTACCGCACAAAAACAGGTTTTGCTGTAGTTCTGATCCAGAAATTCGTTGCTGATGTCATATATGGGAAGGAAGCCAGATACTGACTTTTGTAGCCCGAAACTGATATCATGTGATTAAATGCGCTTGAAAATGTTATTATTTATACATGTTTTTCACATCTATTTATTTTGTAATTTCCATTTTTCTATATCATTTCTTCATAGTGCTGCAGTTTCATTTTTGTGGAATGTAAAAATTAAATTGGGAGGTTTACAAAAGTATTGTATAGGTTACGTCAGCGTTTCTCAAACTACAGGGCGCGCTCCCCTTGAGGGGCGTCACAACTCTACGAGAGGGGCGCGAGCATATTGAAAAGTCGAAAATAAAGTATTATTTAAAAAAAATTATTAATTTAATAAAATTATTAATTTACCATTATAAATGTAGTTATGATACCAATATGTTTATACTGATTTAACATACTAAGTTAAGAATAAGTTTATTACTCATTAAAAACCCTTCCGGGCTTGTCATATATATTATTAAACAAAAAATTAACGTCATTTTGATAATTTTTTGCACGGTTTATAATACCCTTAACTGCTAATACTTGCACGGCTTGCTTCCTCCCCACGTTGCTGTTACGTAAATGCGTATATGTGATCTATTGGGGGAGAGGAATAAAGAAGCAAATAATTTGAAATACCAAATCCTTCGCAAGTATTTTCGTTCCTTTTATTGCATTACAAAGTTATCTCTGAATATCGTATGGGATAAGCAGTGTAAAGCGAAAGATCGTATTATCAGAAAGACGGCAACATGTCCGGGGAAATAAAACAGTTTGGCTTAGCGAGATGCTTATATACAGGGAAGGGGCTTAAGAGTGTGAAAGTTGTATCGTAAGTTTAGCAGCAGTATAGTATTCTTGGTTTCGCAATACATTGTTATTATGAGGATGAAAATTATACCGAATATTAAGGTTGCGAATATTGCAGCTTTGACAAAGCACCTGTGTTTACGCTATATGGGCGTTATTCTGTCTTTATATGTGCTTTCTAAAGTGGTTTCAAACTTTCAATACTTGCGACCTAATATTCAATCATAATTTTCTATCGTTCTCCACATTCAATAACAATGTAATGAATGCAATAATACGATACTTTGAAGTTAAAGCTATAATAGGATTTAAACCTCATTAGTTCCACCGGGCATAAACACGTCTCTCTCAGCTGAAGCGTTATTTTCCTCTGACGTATATATACGTCTGTCCGAAGTACAATCTTTTCTGTGAACTGCTATCCATAAAACTATTCCGAAGGCCTTGGAATGCAATAAAAGGACAGTGTTTGCGAAGTATGTACTTATATTTCAGAGAATTTGCTGATTTATTTCTTTTCTTCCCCCTCCTCCCAATACATCACATAAGCACACCTACGTGGAAAACTGTGGCATTGGGGAGCGAATCGCATAACTTTTATTCAGCAGTTAAGGGATTGATTATAAGCCGTACAAAATATCAAGATAAGTGTTAATTTCTGTGTATAATTGTATATATGACACACCCATGGGGTCACTGGTAATTATTATACTTATTCTTAACTTAGTACTGTTAAATTAACTATGAAATACATTGTGCAGTACTGATACTTTTATAAGAGTATTATATCAGTGTAAATGTGTATTCTATTTTTAATTATGTCAGAATGTATTTTTGTTTGTATATTTTCAGTAAACTAGAAATTTTTTTAAAAATAATCTTTTGTTTTCGACTTTTCAATAGGCTCGAGACCTTCTCGTAGAGTTATCACGCCCCCAAAGGGGAGTGCGCCCCACAGTTTGAAAAACGCTGATGTAAGCAGAAGTTTTTGCAACTAGTTGTCAAAGTACTATCGAACACACAGACTCCCACAAGTCTTTAAATCCATTGCTCGAAGTGAGAAACTACGAGTATTTTAAAGAGTTTAATTGTTTTTCCTTTTGTTCATCTAGCGTACGCTTAGGATCACAAAATATCGTCATATTGCATGGAGCAGAAATCATAAGAGAAGCCCTAACTAAACCTGAACTCTTGGGAAGACATCCAGAAAATCCTCTGAAATATTTTAATCCTTCCAGTAAGTTTATTTTAATACGATTGATTTAATGCCCTTAATAAATACACTTTATAAATTCGTTTCAATTTGTTCCCTTGAAGATTAGTCAACTCTTTATGAAGTAGTTGCTCCTTCCTTGAAGATTACTACACTTTTTTTATATAAAGTAGTTGCTATAAAATAAACTTTTTGTTGCGTGCAACTGTCGAACTTGCACTTTTACACCGTTTAATAAACCTCCTTCTTACATAAAATATTATTTTGTTCTTTTCTTTATTATTCTAAAAGCATTGCAGTTAATACAATGGTATGCATATGTATACTATATTAAGCCCATGTAGGCTCACTCAAATTATTGTCTAATTAATATTTTTTTAAAAGGTTGAAAAAAGTTTTTTTACAGTTTGAAACAACAACATTAATGAATTATGAAGTAATAAAATTTATACGTGTTACCGTTAAAGTATGAAAACCTTTATTTAATAGAATAACTAGGTATTTCATAAAATAACAAAACAAGTCAGTTAAAATATATCAAAGTATTGAATTCTACGATTTAGCAAGGTATTCTATTGAATAATGATAACTTGATCGTTATAAAGTATGAAATACGGTACTCAAAAGTTCTTTGAACAGGTTCTAGTTGCCTTTAGTCAATATTGAACCTCAATTCAAAGTGTTCCTAAATTAAAAATATTCCCAAATCATTTTACAAGAAGATTATGAAAGTAAGAATAGGGAAGTCTTGGAACCAAGAATACCTCATTTCAAATAAATGAGTTTTTAGTAGCTAGGCTCTTTTTTCCCAAACCATTAATATGATACAAGCTTCCGCCATCATTTTTTACTTGTTATAAAATAACCCAATTTCTAACTGGGCATGGCAACTTTAAAAGTTACTTGAACAAATTTTAATTTTAGCCCTGGTCATATTAATGTGATTGTGATATTAAATGGTTGTGTAGAACATGTGCCTTCTGTGTTCAAATTTGAAAGAGAACGAAGCACCTGAAGATTGACTTCATGATTATTAATATAAATTGGCAGAATTTTCAGCAACCTCTTTTCCACCAGAAATGCTTTCTTTAAAAAGTTCAGCGAATTTATTGTAAATATTTGAAATTCTTCATAACCCTCACACAGGAATTTTTTTCCTTCTCTCCTCCTTTGTAATGTGTGTGATTAATACTATTTCTGTGAGCCCCTGTGTGATACTTTGTGGTGCACGGGATTTTATAATAAGCTATCAACAAAAAAAAAATTAAAGTGTCATCTCAGCAATCCTGCTCTTAATAAGTAATGAAAGTAAAACAAAGGTATTTCATAAAATTTAAATTAATATTCTCTTGCAGTTTTGTATGAATAAGTGTTAACACAATGTTTCTATGAAGTATCAGTTTTTCTTCCCAGTGTATTTTTTGATAATATTTAAATGTAACTATTTCTGCAACATATTATTCTCTTTTTCCCTTTCTTTTTAACTTTCGTTAGCAATATGAGCAATAACAAGTTATATAATCTGTTTTTCATTATTTATTAATTAATCATCCGCAATAGGGATAAAATGTATTTTTCGAGAGATTTTAGCAATTTATTATCAATTTGTTTATAAAATAACTTTGAAATAGTTTACTTTTCACTTTAATGGTCTATCATCAGTTAATTAATAGAATAACTAGCTATTTCATAGAATAACTAGTTAGTTCATAGAATAACCATTTATTTTATAGAATAACCAGTTATTTTATAGAATAACTCAAGCTATTTCATGGAATAACTAGTTAAAGTATGAAATGTTTCTCATCCATTATATATTTTAACTAACTTGTCAAGTGACTTCATGAAATACCTAGTTGTTCCATGAAACAACCGATTTATACACTTTAACAGTAACATATACAAAAAACGCATGAATTTTTTAGCATTCCAGGGGAATTGTATTCTTACAAGACAGATTGTCATAGTAACAAAATATTTGTTGAAATTTCAGGTGCCTTTTTTGTGAGAGATGTAAATATCTGGAAAGAACAGCGTAGATTCGTGGTGCAATCAATGAAGGATCTTGGATTAGGAAGAACTAAAATAGAGGACGAGGTTGTGGTAAGGAACAAAATATCTACAAAAATAGAGACAAAATAAATCGGATATTTACTTCATATTTATAAATATATATAAATTTTCGTCTGAATATCTTTAATTTCATTGAAGGTTATTCAACTCTCTTCAATCTTAAAATTCCATTATCATAAATTTTATTTTATAGATAAGAGTCTCGCAATGAAAAATGAGAAAACATGTTTGAAATGTTTGTCCACAATAGCCTAAAGATGCCTCAAAGAGAAGTCTGAAATATTAAATACAATCCTGAATATTTGTAAAGTACGGTTTATTTAATATTTCCATTAATTTATAAATTATTCGTTAATTTCCCATCATTGATTGATATTTATGGTATTTGCTATTGCAAATTTTGTCAAATTAAATTATTTTAAAATTACTGTAAAAATTTGGCAGAGAGAAATTTATTTATATATTTCATTAGAAGCGAACTTCTAAAAATAGTTCTGTTGGATATAGTTTCCAGTTAAATATACACCAATAAACTTAATATGAAGGACGCTTTGTTTGAATTTTGGGTACTTATGTGTTATACTGTCGACTAATTTTGTCAAATTAAAAAATATTGCCTAATGCAGCAATCTGTAAAAATAGATGAAACCTAGTTCGAACACAATAACAATAAAGATGGCAACCTTTGTTGGCATTTTTGAAATAGGCGACGTTTTTAGATTTGGCAAAATTGGTTTACTGTAAAAGTATAAAACGGAAGTATCGAATTCTGTTAAAGAAAGTAAATCATGTAAATAATTTTCTTAATAAAATTTATTTCTTGAATAACTTTTGTAAAAATAAATATTATTAAACAAAATAATTTTCGCATTTGTATTATTTCAAATAAAAAGTAAATTTTTAGAGAAGTGTAAAATATATATATTATATATATGTGTTTTATTTTATATTTATCAAATCTAATAATTTCTGGAAAAAAATATAGAATTCTGGTGATTTTCCCTAGTTCTATAAATACGTTGAACATATACTTTCAGGCATTTAAAATTACATTTAATTTGTCAGAAATCAAAAATTTGTCATATAGTAAAAACAAAATTTTTAGAGATAAACAAATTGATTTGGCAAAACAAGAATATAATTTCGATCGAAGTTCATCCTTATATATATAATTTTTTGAATTTCCGAGTGCTGATATTCCCGCACTACTAAACATGTATTAAATGTAGGGAGAAACTTATCGGTCTGATACAGATATGACATTCCAATCAACACAAATTTGTTTTCTGTCTAGATGGTCGTGTCATTAATTCGAATGACAAGTTTCAACTTTTTTTTGTCTAATAGTTTGTTTACACGAAATTTTGCAATAGACGTTTAACGTGTTTTTTGTTAATCATTATTACTCTTTTGATTAAATTGTTTCTCTCGTTATAATCAATTCATCATCTCAAAACATCATTTTGCATAAATTATATTTTTCTCGGTCTAAATAATGTGAAAAGAAAGATATTTTTTTTTCTTACTTCAACATTTGTTAAAATTTTCGGAATATTCGGTTATTTAATACTTCAAGTTTTTAAAAGTCTCGGAAAATGTTCAAAAAGGGAAAATAAAAAGCATTAAAGGCAGTAGCGTAACGGAGAATATTAGGGCCCCTTGCAAAGTCAGATTTTGGTCCCCCAGCCGGGTCTTACGAAGAATTGAAAAACCATAACCTTTGGGTTGGGTTACTTGAATATCATACGGTCATAAAATTCTTCGATTTGGTTGGATTAACCCCTAAGGAAGTTCATCCGAAATTGACAGAAGTTTACATAGACTCTGCTCCTTCCATGGCAACTGTTAAAAAGTTGGCAATTGGATTTATACGTGGTCGGATGTCCTTTAAAGATGACCCATATGAAGGACGTCCAAAAATCGCAACCACACGGGAAATCGCCACAAAAGTGCATGATATCGTGTTGGAAGATAGACGAGCGAAGGAAAGTGAGTTAGCAGTCTCTGTGGGAATATCGGAGAAAAGGGTGTGAAATATCTTGCACAAAGAAGTAGGGATGCGAGAGCTCCAAACAAGATGGGTGCCACATTTGCTAAATGCCGATCAAAAGCAAATACGCAAATATTTTCTCCGCAATATTTGGACTAATTTAATAGGGATCTGACCAATTTTGTGCAGCGATTTGTCATTTTAGATCAGCAATACTCAATCTAAGGCCTAACGAGCCTTTTTAAGTGGTCCGGTCATGGTCCATTGCTCTGAGAAATTCATTTATTTAAGAACATTTTATAACAAATTTGGAGGGAAATTCTTTGTCAAAAAATATATATCAATTTTGCTTTTTGTTATCGGTATCGTACGGGTACGAATTGATATTTTTTTCGATTTGGAACAGTTATGGTTAGTGATAACAAACAACAAGAGCAGAATGAACAGTGGGTGGAAATAATTTTTAACCATCTTCCATATCTTGCAAGCGAAAAATATTCGAAGAAAAATATAATGCTCTAAACGATTGGGAAGTTGGACTATTTGGTAGTGAAACACAAACACGGATCATTGTTTGATTTAATATGGAAGTGCTGTATTTAAAAATACCAATAAAACGAACGTCATTCAATGACACTTCTTTCCTCGAAGACTTCTTTCAATAGGTATAGATAGGCTTTTTTCGTGAATAATCCTGGTAAATACATTAAAGTGTTCTGTCAGTGGTATTATCCCAGCGTAACAAAGCATTAATCCATGAAGTTTTGTTATATTATTGGGGTAATCATATTGAAACCGTTTAATGTATACAAATTGTGAAGGAGTGTTTTTAAATGCTTCTAATTTAGTGTTAGTAAATGTGCAAATAAAAAAAATGTAATAATTAAAAATAGCCAGGCAAAACAGGGAATTATATTCTGATCAATTTCCCACATTTTAAATTTCCAATGTTATCTTTGATCTTAAAGCATTTCTCCTCCCTATTTATTCAGCTGCTGCGGCCCGCATGAAATAAATAAATATATGTATGTAAACCGCTTTTTAATAGTTGACATATGTATGCAGCTCAGGAGAAAAAGGTTGAGCTCCCTGCCCCAGGATGAAACATGGATATACCAGTTCAAGTCAGAAATGAAACAGCAGCCGAAGCAATGGTGGAAGCCGGTGACCCAGCATCAAAGAAAGAAGCCAATCGTATCTCCTGGAAAGGCTATGACCAGCGTGTTTTGGGATGCGAAAGAGATAAGCAATAACTGATTACCTTGAAAATGGCAGATAAATTAAAGGTAAAATATTGTTATGTGAACTTTGCCTCAGGGGTGTCCTTCTTTGATTATTCATGTGAGCTAGAGGAAGGTTCAACTAAAGAACTGTAAGTTGCAAATGCTCCTTAAAAATATCTTTATTAAGAACTTGAACTTGAACGTTTTAACAGATTAGGTAATAATATATATATGAGAGAATCGGACGATGAACAAACACACAATACAAGTAATAGACCTATCGTTGCGATATTACATAGCTATCCCAGGATGACCATAAAATGTGCCGGTTCCTATGTAAGCTAGAGGTGTGGATTATCAAATGATGAGACATAATACCTCTTAATACAACTTTTATTAAGAATAACTTATATTACTTAAATTCTAATTTGACAATTTTAATTAAAGTGAGAGTCGCCTTCCAAATTAAATCAATAAGCCCAAGTCAGATCACGCAACTAGATCCTTGTCCCACTATTATCACACAATCCTATTCATCTACTACTTATATCCACATACCCTTTTTGCAAGATCTCCTTCCTTACCTAAAGAGATATATATCTTCGGCTTATATGTATGAAGATTCCAACTTCTTTATATAGATTTCTATTCCTTCTAAGCTAATGGACCGCTTACTCTGATCTATAAGATCTTCACACTAAGTTTTGTCACGCTATCGATCAGAATGCTTCCACAATACTATATCTCTGAGCCTGCAGCTATATCTAATCTTGCCACGCTATCTCCCTGAGCCTGCTGCGCTATCGTTTTATAGTATATCTCATTTACATGTTATGATCGTTTATCTTCTTGGTATTGGGTTGGAAAAGTTTTGCCATTAATCGTGGCCGTCAAAGAACATAGAGTTATGTTTTAACAGAAAGACGCGAGAGACGTCACAATCTCCTCTTAAGAAGAAAAAACGTGATTTACTTAAGGGTTCTCAATGCCCTTAATAAATTACGTGTCTAAATCTCTATTTCTAAATTTCTTCGCTTTCTTGAAAGTATTTAAATTTAATCTTAAATCCTCATTTAACTTTTATAATTTCCAATATTTATCTTGACTTTAATTTCATTGCAATCTTAAATTTTAACTTTTATACTTCCAATATTTATCTTGACTTTTAATTTCTTATTACTCATCTTAGAATTAAATTTTAATATTCAATTTAAATTTAACCCGTGACAATAAATTTGCATCTACTAACTAGGCCAACATTAATAATTACTGTTTAATTTATGCCCACTCTCACTTTTACATTTCAATTACTTAAAATATTTATACACTTAAATATTCTAAAAACAAAATATTCTGGGTGCGCAGACCCAATCTAACACTGCATATGGAGTTGAACTGTCGCTCCCCTCTTGTTGAAGCTATAATTCGTATACCTCTTTCAAGATTTTCAGGGTCGAATTTTGAAATGAAAACTATTTGAGTCTCTATTTCCATAATATTAATCACTTCACAATTATATATTATTTATATATCACAATAAATTTTCATCTCCATCCCCACATCTGGTTTCAACAAAAACTCCCAAATGAGCCGCGCAGCGCCGTGTTATATTGTTAGTGCCCTGACTACGCCGCGTTTCCCTGAACCAGATGCCTCATAATACGTAACAATACAACAACATATATATATACAATATATTATACAATTACAAACATTTTCAATAAACTATTATAACAAATAACCAAAGGAATTTTCGCATCTCACGAAAGCTCACACGAAGCAAACAAATGTGTGATTACAAATGTTTTCTTCAGAAAAATTTTAACAAGTCAGTCAAAAGTTCCTTAAATTAAATAAACACCTATTGTAGTGTTTGACTTACATAACTTTTAAGCATCACCCTTGAGGACCCCTTTCAATTCTTCCGACCACTTGTTGGAAGATCATAAAAAAATGAAACAATACAACCTGATTTTATTTTTCTCCCAATATTCACGTTCAACGATGAGGTGTCACCTCATTCCTCGGTTGTACTGGAATTTCCTTTGTTGTAAGGTTTGTAATCTCCTTTGTCGTCCTTTCCTTGACTTCCCAACTGTGTCCCTTGGCTGGTCGGGGCCCTTCTGCTCCTCCGTCGGTCTTAGACTGTATCTTGCTTCATCTGTAACTTCAGTGCACCCTCTTTTGTTCCTTTCCCGTTTCTAGGAAATAGTACTGATGACATTTGTCTTTTATTATTACGCTATTCCCTTTGCCACTCTCTTTGTGGTCCACTTGCCCCTGACACACCCGGGATCTTTGGTATCAATACCTCTATTATATTTAAACCTTTTGTTTCTATTTTCTCATTCCCTCAATGAACTAGGTATGATCTGACCAGTGATTTGTTTTTTGCGTCCTTTCTATTTTTATATTGATTTGATTGAAACCAATCCCTTTTGCTCTAACCTACGTTTCACCGCAGGATTTTTCTTTCCCATATTGTGACTCATTTAATCCTTGGTGTACTTTTTTTCCGAAGTACGAGTTTCCTGACTGATCTTATACTATTTGGGGATACCTGTTCCTAATTCGACCTCGTCACATTTCCTATGACGATATATTCTTATTTGATCTACGTTAACTAAGTTAATCTTCTTTTCCTGATTTCCATATTACAATATTATTAAAATTTTAACTTCTAAGACCTCTTATATGTCCCTCAAATTTTGTTTAAATTTAGCGCATACTTTGTTAGCTGCTGAACTTACAGGGTGTGTTTCCACAAGACCCAATCATTTACCTTATTTTTATGTCTTTCTACGTCTATTATAAATATTTTTCCCAATCTTTCCTGTTTACTTTCGTACTTAGTCTAGTTTTTAAAGCTTTTCTGTATATCTTGAATTTTGAATTTTGAACTTTCCGATATCATAACCCTAGCTTTTGGAAATGGTGTAATCAATTTTCGACCTAAAATAATTCAGCCGGTGTTTTTTTCCCCGTTGTTTCATTCAATCGCCGTACGAATAGCGTAAGCAAACTCATCGCAAGAATTGATCCCAAGTATCGTAAGTTGATCATTAACATAATTTGGTAATCATTTGCACTATATCTCGATTAACCTTTTTCAGTCCGATTTGCTTTTGTGGTCGATATGCAACAGTCTTCACATGCCTTTATGCCTAATCTTTCACTTAAGTGCTCAAAAATCTCGGACATGCAAATTGGGGACCATTATCTTATTAATTTTATTGAGCTCCATAACGCGATAGCAAAGTTATCAAAAAATATCCGCTATTATACGAGATGAGGCCTTTAAGAGGTATACTTGCGCCCATTTGCTGAAAATGATCGGTTGCCATTACTAAAATATAGCGGTTACGTCTTATTCGATAGTAGGATACGGGCCTAATAAATCTAACGTCACTCATCTCATTCGATAATTCGATATAATTGATTTAAACTCTGACCAGTTGGTAACGCGTTTTTATAGTTATGAATCTCAACATATGGCATGTAGAGACATATTGATCAATAAATTTTCTCATGTACCGAAAATAACAAACGTCCCTGAATTTTACAGCGTTTTAAATCTGCCTATAATAGCGAGTGGTTTGTCATGAAATTCTCTCATTATTTCATTCCCTTAAAGATTTTGGAATGTATACACGCATTTCACCTAATGACACAGTGTGTTTCGCATAAAATCAACAATCCTACCTCTGAAACGGTGTACCCGGGACCAATTTCACATATCGTTGCATTAACCGAGTTATCTCCGGTTTTGCAATATCTTATATATAAGGACCCACTTGGGTCATTTTTGTTCATTTATTACCTTGTTCCTCTGCTAGTGTAAGTGCGTACCAAAACCAAATCCTTTGATTATGGCACAATTAATTTTACCAATTATACCTCTTTAATTGATTCCTTGAAAAGAATGTCAGCCACTGCATTTTTGAGTTCCCGGTCTATGTTCCCATTCTATATTGAATTCTGCTAACTTTAGTGCCCATCTGCTAATCATCCTACTCGAAATTTTGCTGGGCGTGTTAGGCGTTAATGCGGCGTGATTCGTTATTACCTTAATTGGTATTATTCCCAATATGTTCTAAATTTGTTCAACGCCCATACCACTGCTAGACATTCCCTTTCGGTTGTGTAATTCTCCTCTGCGTTGTTCAGTGTACGTGACGCAAATACCACTGGTCTGTTCTTTTGTTGGTTGGCACTGCTCCTAAACCAATCGAACTGGTAATTCGTGGGGTCAACTCGAATGGTTCTGAAAGTTTGCAATTTTAAACTGGCGCTTTTGTTACCGCCTCCTGACCCTCTTCGAATGCCTTGTGCTCATTGGACTGCATTAAATTTTTTTAAATTTTCGTTTAAGATTATAAAGTGGCTTCCACAAATATCCGCATAATTTTAATAAATTTCATGCACCAATCGGGGACATACCCTAAAAACTTGACACCTCTTTTGAGTTACGGGGCGGTTTCATCTCTTGTATAGCTCTAACCTTTGTCTCTCATCCGTTTTAATTCTTCTTTACCACAACAATCCCAAATATTTTCAATTCATCGCAATCTCAAATTTACATTTTTCTTTATTAATGTCAATCCTGCATCCCTTAACAACGATAAACTTCCCTTAAATGTTCAACAACAACATGGTGAAAGTGAATGATGGAGACGCAATAATAACGTCGTCCATGTAAACACCTCACAAACCTCCCTATCACCGGTTTTAGGATTATGTCAATTGCTTTTGAAAATTGGGAGCTGCTCCTGATAAAACCGAATGGCATCCGCTTGAAAGCATAAGTGCCACTTTTACTACAAATGGGTTCCTAATATATCACTGGGGTTTACTGCCATTTGAAAGTACCCAATTTTTGTGATCAAGAGATGACATTATTGTTAGAGTATGGTATGTTCGTTAATAAATCACCTATTAACGGTAAAGGTACGCGGATACTTGTGATCGAATCAATTTACTTTCTATACCGCAAATTCATATGCTTCCCGGGATTATCCGGTGGTAAACCCATTATTTTTCTTTGCATAATACCACAGGTGACGCGTATGGGGACCGAATTGGAACAATCGTTTCCTTGTACACTTTTTGTATGTGAAAATCTATTACTGCTTGCTTAGTGCGATCATACCTATAAGGTCTTTGAAGCTACTGGTGGGTTATCTCCGTGTCAATAATTTCACGTATGTCACATAAGACCTTGTTTGTCTTGAAGTCAACCCTTTTTAAAACTACTAAAACAAATTTTGTAGTTTTTTGTTTTTCTACTTCCAATTTTTGTTTTGTGATAAATCTATCTCGGGCTTTTTCCCCTCTTTAATTGGTTCAACCACCTTTATTTATTTGAGAATCTGAATTTTTTTAACGATTTTGATTAAAATCTAATACGATTCTTGACGCACTTATGCAAATCGATACCTAGAATACATGGGTATTCTAAATCTTTCAGCACATGAAATGACCTCAATTTCTTTTCGAATTGTCTGATGCGAATTTTCGTCTCACGATCCCCATAAAGTTTTGGCATTTCGCACCTGTGCTGTTATTACCCTGCTCTCGCGCGATTTTTTTATTTGCTTATAGAAAAATATTTATATACTTCTTCCGATATAAATGATTTATCTGCTCCGGTGTCCCATAGCGCTTTCAAAAATGTGTTATTTAATAAAAATAGGAACGTGGGGAAGTTCTGCATGGGTGATATACACGGAGAAAGCTCAATTGTTCTTGTTGACACCCCTTGAGGTTGATCTTCATTAACCTTACAATATTTAATCGTCCCTTTGCGTCCCATCGCCTCGATTGAAATTTTACTGAACCCCTATTTCTACGGTCTCTGTTAAAAATTATCATTTCTTGCCTATTTCGAAATGAGCAACCCTGTTATTTAATCTCTGATCATTATTCTGAACCTATTCCTCTCGAACCCTCTATTACTTTGACGGCTATTCTCGTAAAATCATTTCTACTGTTATTTGGTCTCGTCTTACTTCAGAATTCTCCAGTTTCTACTCATTAGCATCAAAATTAGCATCCTATGCGCATTTTGACCCTTTCGTCTTTCTATATTATCGTTCTGATAACCCCTTTTAATTTGCAAGAATATCTCTTCGAATTTAGCTAAGATCTCCAAAAGTTGTATCGTAGTTTGCATTTCTTTCACTTCACATAATCTTGGATCTGTAATTCGAGTCGAACTAAAATATGATCCACTAAGTCTGCTTGGGACATTCCTACTCCTAAACTTCTCTCTATTTTAGTAATCTATACACAAAATCAGAAACACCCTTGATTTCTTCCCCGTTGGGATGCATAAAATCTGACTGTGTTCTTCTTTTCTTATTTTGGATCAAGTGGAAAAGCCTTCGCTAATTCAGTTTGAGCTGCGCAAAAATCCGTGGCTGTATTTTTGCACTGCCAACAAATTCATCCAAACATCGAATACCAATCTTGAGCCCTTCCCTGAGATGACTTTTTATAAGCACATGACAGATTACTGGGATTTCAAGTAACTGTATGTTGTTATCTATACACTCTATAAACTCTGCACGTTCCTCTGACCCTGAAAAGTACATTTCAGGTAGAACCGTACTTCCACCTACATTACCTAACCCAGAATTAAATACGTTCAGTGTTATTGGTGACATAGCTTTCACATCCCAGGATGACCATGTCAAAGCCGGTTCAAAGGTGGGATTATCAAATGATGAGACATAATAATAATTTTAATACAACTTTTATTAAGAATAACTTATATTACTTAAATTCTAATTTGACAATTTTAATTAAAGTGAGAGTCAAGCCCAAAAATTAAATCACGTATTCCAGTTTCGTGATTCACGCAACTAGATCCTTTATCCCAATTATCATTAATAATAATCCTATTCATCTAATTACTTATATCCAATATTACCTTTTTTGACTCTTCCTTTACCTAAAGAGATATATATCTTTTCGCTTTATGGTGCGAAGATTCCAACTTCTTTTTGTTATAGATTTTCATTCCTTCTGCTATCGACCGCTTACCTTTTGATCGCAGAGCCTCAATACTCCAGCTTTGTCACGCTATCGATCAGAATGCTTCCACTATTCTGAGCCTGCAGCGCTATATCTAATCTTGCCACGCTATTCCTGAGCCTGCCGCGCTATCGTTTTATAGTATATCTCATTTACATATTATGATCGCTTTCTATCTTCTGGTATTGGGTTGAAAAGTTTTTGCCATTAATCGTGGCCGTCAAAGAACATAGGAGTTATGTTAACAGAAAGACGCGAGAGACGTCACAACGTAACTCGGACCACTATCAATATCTAACCCGCCTAATCTCAATTCCAATAATATTTCAAGTCCTAATATCAAATAATCAATCCTACCTTAATCCAATCGTAGCTCCAATACTAGGAAGTTGCGTCTTTACGAGAGTGCAATGGTATGCACCTTGACCTAATGGCTTTATCTTCGGTATAACCTCTGTTGGCTGTCACATCACGATTGTATCAATATCTCACATAACATTCCCCAAATTGCAACCTCACTTACTCAAACTTCTGATATTTAAAAGCTAACTCATTTGCACCTTTCATTCACGTTTCACTTCTTGGATTTTGGTTGGAAAAGAGTTGCTATTAATCCTGGCCCCAAAAGAACCCAAAGGACATGTTAATCAAAAGACGCATGAGCCCGTCACAGTTATAATCTTCTCGACCAGATGGATGCCAAAATTCGTAAGAAAAGGTCTGTTTTAAAGGGGAAAAAAATCATCTTTCACCAGAGCGACGCACCTGTACACTAGGTTGCATTGGCGATGGGAAAACTGCATAATTTGGGGTATGATTTGCTCAGCCATTCCCCCTATTCTCTCGATTTCGAAACCGCATACTTTCGATAGTTCCCAAACTTGAAGAAACACTTCGCGTCCAATGAAAAAGCTGAGAGGTATGCAGATGAATATTTTCCCATTCCTTCCAGACTCACTTCCAGGAAGGAATACTGATGTTGGAGAAATGCTGGACCAAGTGCTTTAACCCATTAACGGGCACAATGCTAAAATACATTTTTCTGTGATAAAGTACTTGAAAAATGTAATGTTCGTATCTTCTATAAACACTATTTAGTCACAAAAAAAAATCTGATTAAGGGTTTTTCCCCAGGTGGTGGCTAGACGTTACAGCCACTGCCCATTTAAGATATTTAACTTACTTTTCAGGACAGAAATAATGAATCATATTACAATAAACCTTTTATGAAAAGTTAACATTCATGTAATAACTATTTCAATAACAATTAAATACAAAGTATTAGTGTAATTAAGTTATTATAGAATAATTGTACAACATAGAATACTTACTTAGAATTTATATAGAATACTTAGAACATACATTGAAATTGGTATATATCCATATTTTATATTTTATTTAATTTTAGTATATAAAGTTAGAAATAAAGTAATGTTTTTGAGATTTTAAATTAGTTGTTTCACAGATTTGATGAGCTATTTACTGTGGAACTTTATAATATGCAAACGTTTTCTCCGAGCAGAAAATCTGTAATGAAACATTTTTGAACCCGAGAATCTTGAACCACATATTGTTAAAAAAGTTTGCTTATATTTTCGACCCCCAACATTCTCACATGATTGTAAGTGCTCTTTCTAGGTCATTTTTCTGTTCTAAGTGGACAGTGGATACAGCCTCTATCCACAAATAAAAGCTTTCCAAAAACCTAAATAAAACCTTGTTTTTTATTTGCACATTTGTTTAATTCATTCAGATGAGAGAAAAGTATACTTAAATCATGTCGAAATTTTTTTCAAAAATCAGAAATTTTATTTATAGTAATCAAAATACAATTTGTTGATTTAATCTGAGAAAAAACTGTTTTTAACTACCCATCAGAAGACATGAAATGCAAAAAAAGATCACGTTCTGCCATCTATATTGATTTTCATGCATTTTAGCTTCAATTAACGCATGTGGATAGACTAAATATCCATCACCCGCTGGGAGAAAATTTTTTTAAATATGTGACTAGAACTATTAACCACTGCCCGCGAAAGGGTTATAGCCAATGGAGATTATACAGAAAAATAAAATAATTTTTAACTAAAAATTATCGTCTTTTATTGTCACGTCGAGAATTTTTTTTCTTTACACTCGTATGTTTAAAATATTGTGTTTAATTTAACACAATAGATGGCCGCGGTTGCCTGGTGGTCAAGGTATGGGATCGTGGCTGGCATGTCACGAATTCGAACCCAGTACCATTACAGACCCATCTTTTAGGGGAGTGATGCACGTTAAATTTGTCGAGAGCTCAAATGTCCTCCCGAGGTGTGGTGTGGTAGTTAGGAGAGAGGGTGTCAGCTCAGGTTTTATCCTTATCAATTGACCATGGTTCAAAATTACGAGTAAAGCTCTCTTGTAGATGAACAGTGCGATGTTAACATTCTCTGTCACTCTGCGACATGGCCGTCGTTCGATAGCCATGTCGTGGGGTTTCAGCGTAAGTTAGAGGTGTGGGATTCTCGGAATGATGAGACATTTTAGAATTTTTAATATGACTTTTATTAAGAATTTAACTTAGATTATTTAGATATCGAACAAACTTATATTAAGTGAGAATAAACCAAAACACGTTGTCTTAGCTAACTCAGATCGCGCAATTATATCACTTATCAATATAATTATATCCGCCTAATCTCAATCTCAATAATATACTAGCGTTCAGAATATAATCTTCCTACCTTGTGGTTGAATACTCAACGTCCAATCTATTTCAAATCTTTCTCCAAATGGTCGTACAATGGTATGTACCTTGGTTAAATGGCGAGGTGGTGTCTTGATTCTAGGTAAGAAGTCTATCAACACTTCTATCTTCTCTGAACTGAACTTTCTCTAAATTGCCATCGCGCTCACTAAAATTTCTATCCTTTTAAAGGTTATCTTATTTGCATCTATGCTTCGTTTCACTTCTTGGATTTGGGTTGGAAAAGTTTTGCCATTAATCGTGGCCGTCAAAGAACATAGAGGTTATGTTAGAGGAAGAACGCGAGAGATGTCACAACTCATTTAACACAATAGGACATATTTGCCCATATTTGTAAACATGTATATTGAACATTATGTAAACATGTATATTGCATGTTTTTTTATTTTTACAGTCAAATTTTTTAATCTAAAATGTTTATTATATATAACAGTCAAAAGATAATTTTATTTCTCTTTTTTAGGATGAAATAAATCATTTTTTGGATGTGTTAAAAAAACAGAACGGACAACCCATAGATGTGAAAAAACCTTTATCTCCCAGCATGTCCAACAACATCTGTGCCTTAGTGTTCGGTAAAAGATACGAATTTGATGATCCCGATCGACAGCTATTGGATACAAATTTAGATGTAGCGAATGAATCTGCCAGTCAGACGACCGGAACTCTATTCTTTCCATGGTTAAGATTCATACCGTTTAGCTCAAAGTTCTTACAGATTGAAAAAACTAGAGCAGCATACAACGTAATTCGAAAGTTTTTTGAGTACGTTCCTCAGTACAATATTCTTTTCTGCTTTAAATTTAAAGTAAAATATGTAAGTAAAATAGTAGTTCTGGTAATCCGCCATAATTAATAAGGATCATAAATGGACAAAAGACAAATTAATTATTAAACTTCATTGAAGCGTAATGAACCTCACACACCTCACACAAACTCACCAGTAATTGTAATGTCCCGGTTTGAGAGCGCAAACGTGTGTATCACGGAAATCGAGCGACGTTCAGTATACTCGTCAATGACATATTAAGTGTTCTTGTTGAAATATTGGATAAAAAAGATGAGAGTATATTTTATAAAATAACCAATTTTATTACTAATATTTGTTTATTTGTTTACCATAAACATATATTACATACATAATAGAGTTTTATGGATATCTAAAAATTAAAATTCCCGGGCTGAGATCTTATCACATACTCAATTATTTCCTTCTTTACTGACAAAATGTTTTCTACCTGTCTTAAGGTATCCGACCATAAGATTTTGCAAAAGCCTATAAATGGATTATATTTATGATATTTAGCGTAACTTAGATTAGAAAATGTATATAAAATTGAGTTAAGAATAGTATTACAATAAAAAATTATTAAAGTACAATAATTTGACAAAAAATGAACATAGAATGACCCATTTTCAAAATATTCTCCTTTTGTGAAAAATGCTTCTATTATAATAATATTTTGCCTGTGTATGCTCAGACCTCTCTTCAGAGGCTCAACTAGAATTTTTTTGAAATATATAACTTAGAAGTGGGTTTATCCATGTTTTACGGCAACAGAGGGGAGAAATTTTAAGAAAAAAAATGCCGATAATTATTTCAAATGGTTGTAGTTTTGAAAATAATGTGAATTTTTCAAATATCATAGTTGAGCCTCTGTACAGAGGTCTGAGCTATATACAGGCATAATATTATTATAATAGAAGCATTTTTCACAAAAGGAGAACATTTTGAAAAAAGGTTATTCTAAGTTAATTTTTTGCCGAAATATTGTATTTAAATAATTTTTTTTGTCAAAATGTCCTTAAAACAATTGTATACATGTATTCTAATCTAAGTGACAATAAATATCATGAAAATTATCCATCTATTCGCCTTTTTAAAATCACGGTTCTGAACGTAGTCGGATACATTAAAGCTAAGGAAGTTCTGGTTACGTGCTGTAGGGTTGTTCACATCCCCTTACCAGAAATCATCCTTACCTTTCCCACCCCAGCAAGAATAGCTATTCTATAGGCAGCAATGCATTGGGCCATTACTCAAATGTCAATACATAGTTCTAACATAAAAAAATTGGCATTTACTCCACACTGGATAGCTAGGTAACTTTGGGTAAGCAGCTATCAATGGGCTCACACCTGGTTGGTGTCACGAATTTGTCCCATGGCGAACTGTATATGTAATAATCTTATTATAAATCAACTTTCCAATTTTACTTTTGCCCCTTTTAGGCTAACATCTAAAAACTCTTAACACCAAGCATAAATAAATTCGTTATGCAAACTTAAACACATTTTAAGCCGGCGCATACGGGAAAGCATGAGTTCATCTTAAATTGTTCACGTTTTTATTTATTTTACTCCGAAATGGCTTCAAAATATTCTTAAATATCTTGAAATATTGGAATAAGTTTCGTCTTTTGCAGAAATTACAGCTTAAATAGCAAATACTTGTGACTTTTCCATGACGAGTATAATCGTCAATCACAGTTAACTTGTTAAGAAATGTTTCAACCCAGTCGGGATATAAGTTCTGATACAATTATAAAGGAGTTAAAATTTTACATTCAAATTTAAAACTAAATCTTAAAGTATTGTTTTACCTTTAAATTTAACCCATGGAACCTTTTATTCAGAATTATCATGGGATTTAAGACTCTTCCACCAATCATCTATCTAGGAACGCTTTATTCTCTACTTTCCTTATAAATGTTTAAAGTTTGTTTTAATAGGGATGCGTGCTGTTTTTTTTTTTGGCACAAATTTGCCTCTAATACTGACAATAATATGTAGTCGAGTGCAGCGGCTTTAAGTACACCCCCACAACCCCCACACTGTAGGGAGGAGACTAGGATTCCAGGGTGTCCAAAGCCTAAGTGACGTCAAGTACGGTTTGGAGTAACAAATCTAACTTTGCAGGGGCTAATATTTTCCATTGCGCCACTGGTCGAGTAGATGTAAATTTGGTCTGCTGGAAGGCCAGCTTCTCGGTATATGATGTCCGGAACATTCTCTTTCAATCACCATTAGGTCGTCCTTGCCTTATAAGCAGAAGCAGAGTCCTGTTGAAAAGTCCAATCGTTCTCATTGATGGACTTTTGCCGTGCTTTTTGCTTCGTTCTGGGAAAAATGTCGCCTTCATAGGTAACACATCAAACCAGTACTGAAGCCGGATGATGAGCGTATAGAGATATCATCTACAAATGCCAGTAACAGCCTCTGGACAGAGGTGATCACTTTTGTCTAGTGGTATGTTACCCAGCTTCGAATCCATAGGTCGCGGGCTCTATCCTCCTCAAGCTCTTTCCAAGAATTTGTATTCTCTTAAGTTTCTTGGGAACTCTTTGCATATATATGTCATTCTGGTGACTGAAAGATTTTTTCAATGTCACAAATTCTTTCGTTGGTAAACAGAGTTCGTCTGTGGACGTAATGAGAACGTGCCGCCGTAACAGTTATTTTGATTTAGGTACTTCTAGAACTTTAATTACCATTTAAGAAAATGACTCCTGTTATTTTCCGATAACCTCTTAGTCTAATTTCGTTTTCAATGCGACACATGATTCTGTTTAATATAAGTCCCTTTATTTATCCAGAAGAGTCTTCTTTCAATAATGTATTTGGATGAGTTTTCACCATGACTGTTTCGATGAGATCTGGTGTTCTTATTGAGAACGGACTACCACCTCTAGCACAGTCTGCAGTTTTATTGGTCTCAAAAAATTCAAATTTAATTTTTAAAAAAATCAAACAAAACTAATTACCAATGAAAAAATTAAATTTCAAATGTGTGTTTTCACACACTTTGCAGAATTCATACATTGTAACAAGTTACATCGCATTTTTAAAACAAATATTGTTTACATATATGATCAATGCTTAAATTATTCTGTGCCAATAGATGACAGTTTTGATTTTGTTTATTTTCTTTATAGACCCGAAATACAAAAGCATGTCGATAGTCTGGATCCTAGAAATATTCGGGATTTCATTGACAGCTACCTTGTGGAGATGAAATCTCAGGCAGAGAAAAATCCAAATACTAATTTCAACGGTAAAAATGCATACCTGAAACTGAAATACTTCAGGTGCTGTTTTTTTTAACCAAATCAAATTTTCTTTTAGGAGTTATAATTTGAAAAGAATAAAAAACTTAAGAACTACTACAAGAAACTATTTAATTTTGATTCCTTGATTTTTAAGAAGCATTTTTTAAAGAAAATGCTTCTGGACTTTAAGGCTCTGAAAATTCACAATAAGTCAATCAATTTCGGTGGTGATTAGTAAAGGAGAAAGAATTGGTACACGCAAATCTTATTTGAATTCATTTCAGTTACCAAAATTTAATTTAAAAACGTACATTTTTATGTACTGAAAACGCGTAGATGAAATTAGACTAGTATTTTAATGTACACATGCGGTGGTTTTGGCTTATACCAATTGACGAATTTGGAGCCGTTCGTCCGCCCAAATTATCTATCTCTGAGCTCAAATAATTTACTTCCTGTGCATAGGCATTTTTTCAACTATTAAATTATATACAGTCCTATGGATATATATAGAAAAACTGCTCTGAGAGAGATTCCCGCGCATTATTACTCCCCAGATCTCAAGCAACCTAATTAGTCACTCTCTTCTGGTTTCCATTCCTCCATTTGAGGGAAACAGTACAAGCACTCTGGCCATCTGGCAGTTGCGAAGTTAATAAATGTTAATATACACTCTGTCACAAAAAAGTCTATGCACCCCGAAGAAATCAAGCTACTATCACGAAACTTGACAGGAATGTAGTCTGGTAAGAGAAATTAAAATTAAAATTTCTACTTAAGGTGGGCAAGGGTAAGCGTTCTATGTGAGTATAAGATGCGCAGCTAGGACAGTTTAAAAGCATGATTGGTCGTGCCATAGGGTTATTGAAACAAATATGGTAACTTGGATGGACGATATTGTAACTAGAGAAGCCTCGGAGACCTAACCGGTAAAAGCACAAACAATTGTCGATCTTAGAGTGGGGTTGTATAGTAGGCCTCAGAGTAGCAGATTGGTCAAAAGGCGTATCTGCCATTACTGCAGTCGGAGCGATATGGTAGTTGGTCGGCGTTGGCAACAAAAATCACAGAAGGGATAATCCAAGGTCGCGGAAGATCAGGGCGTCTCAGGAACACAAATTCGAGGGATAATCAAGCAATAACAAGAACGCCTTCGTCCTCACCAACAACATCACTAGAATCTGTAAGACGCCATTAACCAACTTAAAGACATCCGATGGTATCAATGGAAACCATTCAGAGATGACGGACCGAAACAGGTATTAGGAGTCGATGACCGTTAAGACGCCTACCACTGTCCCTACATCATAAGCAGTGTCAATAGGATTTTCGCCGACCTAGAGCTAGCTGGAGTGTAACCATCTGGAGACGTGTGATCTTCAGCGATGAATCCTTCAATCTCAATGCTGATGAACAGCGCATACGCTTGTGGAAGCGGCCAGGCTACCGGTCCGATCCGGCATTTGTTGTCAAGAGACATACGGCGATTACACAAGATGTCACAGTATACGGAGCTATTTTTTGGTACACGCGATCACCTCTAGTCATAATTCAACGCACTTTGATGGCACGCAGTTACGTGGACGAGATTTCAAAGCTAGTTATTTAACCTTTGCTATCACATCCCCAAGTGCCCTTTATCAGCAAGACAATACTTTTCACCACACTGTTTGACTCTTCCAACAATGGGTACAAGGATATGACGCACCCAAATGACTTTCCAGGTCACCAGACATCTCGCCAATAGAGTGCATCTGGAACGTTCTTGAAAAGAAAATGCAGCTATTCACAGAATATTGGTGAATGAACTGAATAGTTGCAAAGATTATGGAATGAGCTTCTTCAAAAGATCATAGGGGACCTCAATGATTCGATGGCACGCCGTGTTTCTGCTTGTATAGCTGCCAGAAGTGAATTTACTGCTTACTGATTTTTTAACGTAATTAATGTCTTATATTCTAACTAAAACACTCTGTTCTTCTGAATTTATAATCATTTGCTTATCTCCTCATTCACTACATATGTGTTAAGTTTCGAGATAATATTTCGCTTCCTTCTGGGTGCATATTGTATTTTCTTGTGACAGAGTGTATTACCACTGATAACAGGTTATAGTTATATTTTATAGATATTTTTACTACAGTAAAATCCGGCATATATAACACTCACCTATACTTTCAAGCTGCCTTTTTCCCCATATTTTTGTGCAATTCAGTTCTTTTTTGAAGTCATTTATTCCATGTATTATCCCAAGCTTTTGAAAAATAGTGTACTACTAGAACTACAACTTTTTAGCTTCATTAGGTATGTCATTTCTGTTAAATAAACGATTATTTTAATAAAACAATCTACGTAAAAGTCCAATTTTTTATGCTTATATATTTTTTTATTTTAAAGCTACAGTTTTTATACCCGGCGTATAATGCGCCCCCGTAAGTTTTGATCTTATTTTTTGTGGAAAAAGTGCGTGTTATATGCCGAATTTTAAGGTATATTTTTATTAATTTTTCAGTAATTTTACAATAAAATATGAAAACTATCACACAGATCTGCAGTTTCTAATACTAAAAATGTACTTAATGTAATGAACTTAGCTATACTTCCTGTATATATATATATTAGGTTGGGGAAAAAGAAATCCATTATTTTTGCATGAAACTCAAGACTTTATTTAATCTGTTTCGGATTATCCGATTTGGGTAAAATATGCATCGTTTGGGAGTATAATTTGTTGCCATTTTAAAGGTAGTTGCAGAATGCTTCTCTCATAGAAGTCTTGGTCCTTATTGTCGAAAAACTCTAGCAAACGATTTTCACAATCTTCTCTTGATCCCAATTTCTTACCGCTCAGGAAGTTTTGCAATGCGAGAAAAAGGTGATAATCGTTTGGTGCCATGTCCACACTATATGGTGGATGCATTAAAACTTCCCAACCAAGCTCCCAGAGTTTCTGGCGAGTCACTACAGACGTTTGTAGCCTGGTGTTGTCCTGATGGAACACAACACCTCTTCTGTTGGCCAATTCGGGCCGTCTCTGGTCAATCGCTAGTTTCAAACGGTCCAGTTGTTGACAGTAGAGATATAAATTTAGTGTTTGCCCTTACGGAAGCAACTCATAATAAATAATTCCGCTCCAGTCCCATCCAATACACAATAGAACCTTCCTGTCCATTAATCCTGGTTTGGCCCCCGTTCGAGCTGCTTCACCTTGCTTTGACCAAAATCGTTTTCGCACACTATTATCATATGTGACCCGTTTCTCATCCCCAGTCACCATCCGCTTAAGAAATGGGTCGATTTCATTCCGTCTGGCCTAGGCTTCGCTGACAGAAATTTGTTCCATCATGTTTTTTGGTGTTAATTGGAGTGGCACCCGAACATCGAGCTTCTTTTTGAATCCAGCTTTGCGCAAATTCTTTAAAATTGTTTTATGGTCGATCTTCAGCTCCTGGCCAATGCTCCGATTACTAACACGTCGGTCAACTTCGATTATTTCTGTGATTTTATCGACATTTTCGACGACGGGCCTGCCTGTGCGAGGTGCATCTTTAACATCAAAAATGCCTGCACAAAATCGACGAAACCAAAATTGTACGTAATTAGCTGTTACAATATCGGCACCATAAGCACCATTCACAATTTAAGCCACCTGGCTTGCACTTTCACCTTTATCAAAGAGAAACTGTAAAATGTACCGAATTTTCTCTTTGTTGACTTCTATTTTTAACACATTGTAACTCACAACTGAATGGACCAAACATAAAAAAGCAAACGAATTTTTTTAGTATGAACTATCACATAAACAACGAGCATAAATTTGCCATTGTTTGATCGATACTTCACGAGATATCGACACTACAGCCATCTAGCGAAAAAATAATGGATTTCTTTTTCCCCAGTCCAATATATATATTATGAAGATCAGGGCTATATATATATATATATTTCTGTCATGTATATAGTACATATTATTGTATTGTAAATGTATTATCAATGATATAAATGAGTGAAAGAAGTCATTACATAAAATTCATTAGATAGAATATTTACCATTATTTGATTAAAATAAATTTTTCTCAATAAACAACAAAAAAAAACTATTGCACGCTAGTAATTGGTATTCTTTTTTTTTTAAAAGAACAATTATATGATACTTAACAAATAAGCATTTAAAAAGAAATCGTTAATGACAGTAAATTGTGATAAACACAAATAAATCAACAAAATGTTATATTCCTATATTAGATCTTAAAGGGATCATATTAATAAACTTTTCAAACCAAATTATTTTTCAGACGAGACTTTAATAAGCAATGTCATAGATATTTTTGGGGCTGGAAGTGAAACGGTTCGGACATCCATCTTGTGGTTTGTGTACACCATGGCCGCCTTTCCAGATGTACAGAAAAAAGTTCAGCAAGAGATATTGGAAATTATAGGCACAGAAAGAAATCCAGAATTCTTAGACATGAAATCCATGCCTTACACGCATGCTGTCCTCTTGGAACAAATGAGATGGAAGACAATAGTGCCACTCAATTTGATGCATTAGTAAGTAAAATATATTAGGGTTTATGAAAAGTAGATATTTCACTATAATCTTGTAAATACTAGAAGTCATTCAAATCTATGTGATATATAAGCCTAAAGTTTAATACATCGGTAATACCCATTAAGCCTGTGCAGGCGATAAAGTCGCCAAAAACGATACAACCGACACCAAATGGAATATTCCCACTGCTAAGCTTTTGCCATATTTTCAAAACAAGTCACGGCCTTTTTTTATCAGCAAGGTTCTTTTCTTTCTTAAGGGGTCAGGCACAACCATAGGAGCCCATGTTAAATTGCGTAAGTTTATGTACTTTTTTCAGAAACTACGCATTTCTCTGGATCACTGTTTTACATTAGGTTATGTGTAGTATCAATAACACTTTAACGAAGAGTTTTGTCTCTTTGCTGAAAATTTTTATTAACTGTAAATTTTTTAAAAATTGTCCAGTTTTTTCCCTAAAATTTAGTTTAAAAAAGTCATATCTAAAAATGTTTGCTAAATATATCTAATTCCCTCCGTTAAAATGTGTAAACATATTAAAAGTCTACTCACTGAGAATTTGAGGACTATATGATAAGTAGTTTTGGAGAAAAAGGTACATCGACTTTAAATCGACTTTAAAGTAAAAAGTTGTAATTTTTTGATCGTTTACTTTTTTTACTACTTTCTAGAAGCATATGAAGCCTTTTTTTACTTTCTGCTTATACAAAAGACTACTAATTTTCTTTTTTTTCATTATTTTTAACAATGCCTTTGGGGACCCCAAGATGCTTTCGTTGGGCTACAGAATTCAAATTGATCTAGTTTTTGAAGCATGGCACACAGTTATAACTTGGCTCAGAATCAGAATTTTTAAGATCATTAATTTTGCTACATGTCGCATATTGAACTGTGCAATAGCCATATTTACCCCTAATTTTAGAATTTTTAATTCCACAAATGTAGATCTTGGAATCACTGACCACATGGTGCTATTAACTAACTCATTTGGGGTTCTGAGACTTTCCATGTAAACATTTTCTTAATAACATAGGATCACCTAGATCTCTAAAAATTGGATTCGTTTAATTCATTATCGTATATAGCACGTATGTATGTGTTTATGATCGTAGTGCCTTTTCGTTACATTCAGCCTCTGTTTTTTAAACTTGCACCAGGCATTTACACCCGCGGGACACAGTTGAGGGCTATTGTTTGAAGAAAGAAGATTAAAATAAATAACCAAAACAGAAGTTTACATGCTGTGTAAGATCAATTATAATATTTCTAATAGCCATATTATAATATCTCTGAAATTTTGATATTAGAATCTCGGTGAGTCGGTTATGACAACTTAGGCGTTTTCCATCACTTAACTTTTTTCTCCCTGTTTCTCTTTTAAGATCCAAAAGACGTGCACCAATACACTCTAATTTTTACACTTGAACATCATATGGATTCTCGCTCATCAGAAACTTACGCAAAGGGAAACACAGATGCTAGCAGAGCTCATTTGATGCGCGTCAAGGAGTAGCTTTATTTAAAAATTAAATAAAAATACTTCTAATTATTGTTTATCCTGATTTTATATATTATTTTAAACAAAAGTATTTGAACTTTAAAAAAATAAAAAAGTGAAAATCGATAATTTTTTAAAAATTCATGCGCCGGACCCCTTAAGATTAACCTAACATTTATGAAATTTTTTACGTCTATGTTTGTGTTGTTGCTAATAAAATTTACTTGGCGAGATTAGAGCCAGCGAAATGAAAAGTACCAATACAACCTACCAGAAAGATGATACGTGAATTTTGAGGTGCAAAAAGTTCCGGTTAACAAATTATTCAAAAAATATATCTTATCATTAAAATAATTTTTAAATATTTATTATATAACATTTATTTACCACAAAATAAACATTTAACAATATACATATTATATTATGATTATTTGTATTTTACCTATTTATTACCTAGATTGATGTTCGTCTTCTATATTTTTAGCACTCTGGCTGACATAAAAGTGGGAGGCTACGATATTCCAAAAACACAATCGTAATCGCCAATTTTTGGCAAGCGCACAATGACCCAAGATATTGGGATGAACCTGAAAAATTCAAACCGGAGCGATTTCTTAGCAAAGACGGCAAATCTGTTGTGAAGTCAAAATATTTCATGGGTTTTTCTTTAGGTAAATATGCACCATCATTTCATTAAGAGCAGTTATTAGTGATAGTAATATATATCGAATTAATAAAAAATTTTTTTTTTCCTAATTTCACTTCCATATGTACAACGGGTGATTGATAAATAAAGTTACTAGTAATAAAAATAAGTTTCCGAGACGAGGAAAAATAACGACAGAGGTATCAGAATAAAGACAATGTATTACTCTTACAATATCTCAACATAGAACAAACAGCTATATATTTGTTCAATTGTTCTATCCCTTTCTTCATTTCGTCTATGTAGAAAGATTCTGGTTGGCTGCGTATCCATTTGCACACGGCTGCCTAAATTCAGCATCCAGTTAAAAAAGTAGAACTTTCAACGTCTCCTTCGACTTTGGGAACAACTAAAATTCCGAATGCCAAATATGGGCTGTAAGCAGGTTGTGGAACTACTGTGAATTTCAATTTTCCCATGAAGTCCTGTGTTTGTACACCGCAATGCGGTCTTGGATTATTATGATGCGAAGGAAAGACGTTTCTTTCCGGTTTGATCCTGCGCATGCGTTGCTTGAGTGATCGTTATGCTGTCGTTAATTCACAGTGAATCCTTTAGTCAAGAAATTTCGTGTAGAGCACACCACTTGAAGCCCGAAAGATGGTGAGCATGACTTATGTTGCTGATTTTAAAGTTTTGAATTTCTTGACACTCGAGTTCATGGATTGCCTTTTGTTTTTTGGGTCATAATGATGAATCCAGGATGCCTAAGTTCTGGCAGTCGTGCGCAAATGAATACGCAGCCAACCAGAATCTTTCTTCATGGACGGAATGAAGAAATTGATAGAACAATTGAACATATGTGTAGTTGTTAGTGGTGACTATGTTGAGAAATGAGTTTGGAAATATGTAAGAGTAATACATTTCCTTCCTTCTGATATCTATGTTATTATTTTACCTTATCGGAAATTTATTCTATATTACTAGAGACTTACTTATCAATCACCCTTCGTAAAATTTTTGAATGCGGGGAACAATGTCCACTTTTCTAGCATTTAAATTTAGCTAATCACTCTGAAATTTTACCACTGAAACATTTACACATTTCTGTTACAGTAAGACCCCGCTTAACGCGGGGTATACGTTCCATCAAAGTAGAGGTAATAGGGAAAAACAAATTAAAAAACAAAGGTTTTTCCCATCATGTAAATAATGGATTGGGGAAGAGGGGGTAGAAAATTGGTCTGGTATTTTCCCATTAAATTTATTAATTATGTTTTTTTTTAACAAAAAGCAAAATTTATTTTTTACAAATATAGTAAAAAAAAACATAAAAAATAAAAAAAATTAAACATTTTTTAAATTTTAAATTTAAAAAAATTTTTCTTGCTTTTTCCATTATAATATATTAGCTTGGGGGCATTTTTGGTTAAATTTTCCCGTTGTCAATCCATATAAAAAAGTCGTTTTTTTTTTTCCCCATATTGTATTATTTCTAGAAGGGTAATTCCAGTTGCAGAGCTTCCATAGTTGCAGTTGCCGATGACAGTTTTTTTTCCTTTTTATTCTTAAGAATGGTCCTTATTGTTGAAGGGGGAAATTTTAATGCAGCCCCAAATTTCAGATTGACGCTCACCAGTATCTCATCACCCAAATCACTTGCATTTTAGTTTTTTAGTGAAATGCTTTTTTTTTTTGCTTTTTTTTTCTTGTTTTTACTTCCCCCCATGATTAAAAAAAAAATCAAAAATTTGTCACTTGGGGAATCGTTATATTTATAAATTTAAAACCCCTTTAAAAATCGTCAACAAAAAGTTTGAAACGGGTTTCAAATATGTTCGTATAACACCGCAGGAAAGAAGAAACACACGTAAAAACCCCTTCGATATCGGGAAGCCTAAAACCTTTGGCAGATTTCGGGGAACCCCCCAATTCAAAAAAAAAAAGAGCGGAAAAACCCAAAAAAGCCCCTAAACGAAAAAAAGGTTAAACGGGGCTTACTGTATTTTTATTAAAAAAAAGTAAACCTTTTTAAAAGATTCCCCCCTTTTTACACAATTTCTAACTTTGGTTTTAAATTAAAATTTTAAATTTAAACAGATAAATTATCTGATGCTGTAGATTTATATATATATATATATATATATATATATATATATATATATATATATATATATTTTTAAAATTATAATTAATAAAAATTAAAATTTTAAAATTTAAAATTATTTATTTTATTTAATTTTAAAATTTTTTTATATATTTTATATATAAATTTTATTAATTTTATTTATTTTTTATTTTTTAATTATTTAATATTTTATTAAAATCTGTATTAGGTATAGAATCTGTTTGCCCCTCAGATTTAGCCGGGGTTTTGATTTGAAAGGCAATTTTGGTAAGTTACCCAATTTTGAATGGATTTAGATATTCCACCCATTATTTCCTATTGGTTTTGCCGGTTATTTAAAAAAAGGGGAAGGTTTTGGCCAAAACATGTTACCCCATTTTTTATATAAATTATTTTATAAAATAGCTGTCCAAGTCAGTAATGTTCATAACACTGAGAACCATTTTATATTTTAACTTATTACTCTTTTTCCTTCATTTGGATTTTCCCCTTTAGTTTTGTCGAATGTTTTTTTTTGGGTTTTATCTTTTGTTTGTAGAGAATTACCCTTAATATATTAAAAAGGAAATTTTTTCCCCAAATTCCGTTCAATTTCAAAAAAATTGTACGTTTTTTTCCTCATTTTCCCAAACAACAAAGGGGATGAAAAAATAAAAAAATTAGAGCAACAATATAAATAAAATTTTTCCAATAAAAAAATCGACGGAATAAAAATATATCGGGAAAAAACCCCCGCAAATTAAAGACAAATGAAATAATTTATTCACTTTTTTTAACCCGTTTGAATTTTTTAAAAAGTAAAGTGACTGAATAAATCCGAATTGCCCCATTTTCCAATTGGGGGTTTTTGATTTTAAACCATGGTCAAGTAATGGATGACACCTGAGGTGGCACCCTCCTAACTGCAAAACACCACCCCAAAAGGGGGGTTTTGTTTATTAAATTTGTTTTTCCCAAGGGGAAGGAAAATGCGTTAAAAATTTTTTTTGTAGGGTTTTGGGGGCCCCCACTGTAAAGCCCCCCAAAAAAATTTTTTAAATTAAAATTTTTTCCCCATTTTTGTTTAACGTTTTATAAAAAAATTGGTTTTTAAAAAATTTCAATTTTTAATTCCTTTTCTTTTTATTTTCAAAAGTTAGGGGACTTTTTTAAAAAAATAGATTTGAAAAACAAATTTAAAAACTATTTAACATATAAAATATCCAGTTTTGAATCTTTTTTTTTACATTTTTCAGGGAAAAAGGGGGTATGCCCGGGGGAATCTATTTTTTCCTGGGGGATTTTTTTAAATTTTTCCACACCATGCTGCAAAATTTTTAGAGCCTCCAAAAACCAAACCACTTTTTAATAAAAATTTAAACCCCGTCACCTAAAACCCCCCTCAAAGTAAAATTTTAACCCAAAAACCCGGAAACATTAAAACTGTAAAAACCCAAGGATGTTTTCCCTTTTGTTTTTAAAGTAAAAAAAAAAATTCACAATTTAAATTTTACATAAAACCTTTTATTTATTTAAAAACTTTTATTCAAAAATTTGGGAAGGAACCCCCAACGTACCTGGGAAAAGGAGTTTTATACAAGTTGAAAACAGAAAAAAAAATTGAAATGTTTTTACCGAAAAATTTCCAAAAAAATTACCACATAGGGGATTATTTTTATTTAATGGTTTTAAAAATGTGTTTTTTTTTTTATCCCTGAAAAATTTTTAAAAAATTTCATGATTTAAATTTTTTTTATTTGTTTGTCTTTCAAATTTTTTGGGAAGATTTTATTTTGAAACTATGCCAGTGTTTTCAAATTTTAAAAATTTTTTGGGAACCCCAATTATTAAATTCCAAAATTTTTTCCCCCCCTTTCTTCAAAAAAAAATTTAAGTAAATTTGGGAAAATAGATATTTTGGGAAGCAAACCCAAAGGGTTTAAACCCTTTTAGTCCCGCCCGGGTTAAAAACGTCTTCCCGGGGGCATAATAGCCCCGGAGGGATAAACGCCTTTAAAAAAATATGACCTTTTTTCAGGTACACCCCCCCCGGGGCCCCCTTTTTCCCGATTTTATCAGGGGACCCAGGGGAAGGAAAAATTAAAGAACTAAAATTTTTCCCAAATGATTTTTAATTGATTTTATTAAGATTTTTAATTTATACCAAAAAGATTAGATAAAAATTGATTTAAAAAATCACGGGGCCAAAACACACAATATATAAAAAACCAAATAACGAACCCCGGACCACTTTTAAAAACCCAACCTGCCTAAGCCCCAATTCCAATGCGATCAAAATCCGAATATTTAAAATGGTCCCCTTTCCCTTTTTTCCCCTTCCAAAAAGGTTCCCTTTTATCTATCCCAGTTGAAGGGGTTCCCATTTTGGGAAAATGGTATAACCTTGACTGGGGTTCCGCCCGAACCCCCGCCCGTCAAAAACGTCGAAAAAAACCCCCTTTTCCCACCCAACTTAATTTTCCCCCAAAAAGCCCCCCAATTCTCAAAAACCCTGTTTTTTAAAAAAATTTCCAATTTGCATCTTTCCTTCACGTTTTATTTGGGGTTGGGCCGGAGAAGATTTGGGCCATTAATTCTGGCCCAAAGAACCCAAAGGATATGTTAATGAAAACGGTGGGGCCCGTCAACATGTTTACCGCTTTCCCCTTTAAATTTTCCCAAGGCCTTTTTAAAGCAATAAAATTCCCTTTAAAAAAAGGGGGGAAAGGGTTTACTTTTTAATTTTTTTTCCCCACCCAATACACTCAATACCCCTGCCTCGAGCAAAAAGGTATTTTTGGGGGGGAAGATGTAATTTTTTTAACCCAAAAAAACAATTATAAACCATACGAATTATCAAGATAAGTGTTAATTTTTGCATATAATTTTTTTTAAAGCCCGTGGGGTCTAGGGTAAATTTCTTAACCTGTTCTTAAATTTTTTGTAGTTAATTAAAAAAAAAAGGCGTACTGATAAATTTATAAATTACCCTATCAAAAAGTTTTTTTTTTAAAATTTTTTTTTATTTTGGAAAATTTTTTTTGTTTGTTTACTTTCCAAAAAAATATTTTTTTAAAAAATTTTTTTCTTTCGACTTTTTTAAAATGCTTCCTATGGTTTCAACCCAAAATGCCCCCACAGTTTGAGGCCGTTTAAGGGCCAAAATTTAAATTTTATTTGGAAAAAATTGTCATCAAAAAAAATAATGAGAGAAATATTTTGATACGAAAAAACCCTTTTTTGTGGTAACGTGTATAACTATTTATCAGTGAAACATTTTTTACAGATATCAAGACTTTCGGTGAGAATTGAAAAACCCAAACCACTGATAAAAAGTCGTTAAGAAAAAATGCTAAGAAATATTTTAAGCTGAAAAAGGCATGATGGAATACAAAAACAAGTTGTTCCCCGAATGGAGAAGGGGCACAAAAAATTGGGTTGGAATTAAGTCTATTTGCATCAAATTTTGGTTGGAATCCCCTTTTTTTGGGATATTATTGGGGAAATTTGACAATAGGTTGGTAATTTTCCCCGGGACCGATTGGATTCCCAATTGTTGGATATTTGCCTTTCCTGTCAAAAATATTCCTTGACCTTATTAATTGGGAAAAGAAAATTGGAGATTTTTTCAGGTGATTTATCCGAATTTCGGAAAATTGAAAGTTTATTTTTTTTAAATTTTAATTGAAGTAAAATGTTAAATTTATTTTTACTTACTTATTTTTATTTAATTTTCTATTTTGTCCCAAATTTTTGAGCTCTTCCATTAAGTCAGCATTTCTCAAACTGTGGGCGGAAACCCTACTTGGGGGCCGAGCATTTGAAAGTCGAAAATAAAAGATTTAAAATAATTATTAATTTACCAAAAGGGAACCAAAACAAAATACATTTTTTAAAAAAATCCCATTTACAGTGATATTTATAAATTATCAGTACAGACAATGTATTTGATGTTAATTTATCAGTACAAGTTAAAAAAACATGTTGTATGAGAACTCCCATCTTGTCTCACATAAAAAAATTTAATACTTATCTTTATAATTTGTGCTGTTTTTATTAATGTTTCATATTTTAGTTTTAGGCAAAGTACATTATGATACTGTCAAAACATTTTTTTATTGTATGGGGAGGGTGAAAAATTATGACTGAAAATTGGACCACAACATTGAAAGTTTAAGAAGGCTGATTAAGTTACTTTTCAAATTATCCATACATAAATTTTTTTTCCCTTTGTAAACTATAATTTAACTTTTATGTGGAAAACGAAATGTTGCAACCATTTCATATGTGTATCTTTGCACCTTAAACTATCCCTCACAATAAGAAAGAGATGATATAACAAGAAATGCCACATTTTTTATTTATTCATTCAATAGAAAATCAAAAACCTTATTACAATATTTCAGTTTAATTTGATAAAATTTTAGGAAAATTTTATCGATATTTAATTTTCAACGATGAAACAAACCCATTGAAAAAAATGGTTTCTAATATTGTTTGGGAATTTTATGTTTAGTATTTAGTACGGTAAAGCCCTTTTTATGTTCAAAAGTATATTATATTCAGAATTTAAAATTCATAAATTTATAGTTCATACATCTTCATAGTTTTTCTTACAGAATATAGTAGCTAATTCAGAAAGTAAACTAACAGAGATAAGAAATAAGTGTCTAAATATTTAAAGGCAATCATCCTTGCTCTCTGAAAATAATATTAAGATCCCGATATTGCTATTATATAATCTTTTTAAGTTCTAACACAAACCTAAGTATAATAAGAAAAATTAAAATTCCCCTTTAAATTTTCGATCCATTTATTTTAAAATCTTGGTTAAGTATCCGCCCACTTGGAACCGTGATTTTTAAAAAGCGCATAAATGGAAAATTTTCAGTTTTAGTTTTTTTAGATTGCTTTAAAAATTGTTGTAAGAACATTTTAACAAAAAATTTTTAAATAAATATTTGGGGAAAAAAATTAACAGAAAAACCCTTTTTCAAAATGTTCCCCTTTTTTGGAAAAATGCTTCCATTAAAATAATATTTCCCCTGTATATACTCGACCCCGTACAGAGGCCAATACGATTTTTGAAAATTCCATCTTTTTTTAAAAGTTTCAAACCATTTGAAATAATTATCGGGTTTTTTTTAAAATTTTCCCCTTTTTTCGTAAAACATGGATAAACCATTCAAGTTATACATTTCAAAAATTCTAGTGGAGCCTTTTACAAAGTCAGCTATATACAGGAAAAAATATTATTATAATAGAAGCGTGTTTCAAAAAGGGAATATTTTGAAAAGGGGTCACTATTTTCTTTTTTTAAAAATATTGATTATATAATTTTTTTTGTAATATATTTTTAAAAAACAATTTTATATACGTTTTATAATCAAAGTGACACTAAATACAAAAAATTATTCATTTTACGCTTTTTTCAAAATCACGGTTCCAAAAGTGTCAGATCCTTAAAAAAAAACCCAAAATTTTTTCCCTGGGTTTTTAACTCTGAAATAATGAGAATTTTTTTAAAAAAAAAGTTCAAACCCCTGGAGAAGTTTTTTTCTTTATATAACATACACACACACACACACCACACACACACCCCACCCCACACACCCCACAAATTATTATTATTTTTTAACATTTTTTAAAATGAGAACATTTGAATAAATTTTATTCTAATTCATTTTTGCCAAAATATTGATTTAAATAAATTTTTGTCAAAATGTTCTTAAAACAATTTTTATACATGTATTCTAATCTAAGGACACTAAATTCATGAAAATTATTCTTGTGCGCTTTTTTAAAAAACCCTTTCGAATGTAGTCGGATCCTTAAGAAAACGAACTAAAAAATTTTTTCCCCCCCAAAACCTTAAAGTTCTAGTAGCGGGTTATCCGATCTGAAATTTCCAGAATGATTAACAAACATATTTCATTTGCGGGGAAATGATTCAGCACCCGGTTTGAAATATCGTAATTTAGCAACTTTCGGTTTACTTTTATTTTCTTTAACCGTGCTCTTTTTAATCTAATGTTGCATGATTAAATAAATCCTTAAAAATGTGATAATTGACTCACTTCCTCAGAGCAGCTTTACGTTAGCAACCTATTTAATCAATTTATGGAATACACTTTAAGGCATTTTTTGCCATATATACGAGCTGAACTTGACGCGGAGCAATTTTTACGAAAAAAAGTGCCTTAATTTTTTAAAAATTTGTAACATTGTAACTCATGCATTTGTCATAATATAGTGGTTTTGAAATTTCAAAATTTTTTATAAATAAAGTTTTTTCCTTTTTAAATGTGAAGGAAAACTCATTTACATTAACAAAGGGGAAAAAAAAGGGGACATTTATAAAAAAAATAATGTGTGTTGGGTTTTAATTTAGTGGACTGTACTAGAATTCCCAATTAAATATAATTTTATTAATGCGACTTTGATATGAATTCTTTCGAACGAACTGAACTATATTTACAAACATTGGTTTTAAAAACATTGCTGGGGAACACTAAGCGTTTCCATTATTTGTTTAAAATTTTATAATTGCCAAGATGTGGGGCCCAAAATCCAAAGTTTACATGGGCATTAACACCCCCAACCTTGAAATCTTCTGGATTTCGAGTGATAATTTAATTTTCTTCTTCTAAATTTCATAATATTCTATTTTCAATGATTCCATATTAGAAAATATTTCCGAAATGTTGTCTGTTTCTTTTAATTAAAATTTTTTCAGGAGCTTTGTCCTTTTAAAAAGTTTGAAATTTTTGGGTTTTGGCTTTCAATTTCCCGACGACGATTTAATAGTCTCTATTTTTTTCCCCACCTGATACGGAAAATGTTTCATCATCAATAGCTCCAGCCCTTCCATTTTGTTTACGAAGAAAAAAATCTTAATTCAACAACAAATTATTTTAATTCTTCATTTTTTGATGTCAGTGGTTTAAATTTGATTGAAAAAGTAGATGATGATGTCCCAAAACCCAAATATTGGTACCACAAAGAATCCATAAGCCAAATAAATTAGCCGCTGAAGAGAATGTAATAAAAAGAATGAAAATGAAAAAAAATGTCATAAAGTATGTGACTATCTTGAAAAGATAAAAGCCCAAATAGTGTGGGCAATTGCGGAAGCCATGATATAGTGGGAAAAAAAACCTAGGTCCTGGTTCAACCGGCTGACGGGCCACAAATGTTGGGGATTAATTTATGGACGTACTAAAATTCCCAATTAAATATCAATTTTTTTAAAGCGACTTCCATATAAGTCTTTTGAACGAACTGAACTATGTTTTCAAAAATTTGAGTTTATAAAAAAATTGTTTTGGGCCCGTAAACGTTGCCTTATTTGCTACAATTTTATAATTCGCCAAGATTGGGCCCCCCAAAGCCAAAGTTTACATGGGGAATAACAATTTTCAACTCGGGTAAAAATAAACAACATGATAAAATATATGAATGAATACAGGTTAGTAAACCAGAAATAATATTAATGTTTAAACATTTTATATCTGAAAATTTTTGTTTTTTCTGTTCTTTGACATTAGCCAAAGCATTTTTAAAACATCAAGGATATATAACCTTGCACGTATTGTGAAGTTTTTTTTTTTTTTGTTTATTTTGTCCGATTTTAACGATCCATTTTTAAATAGAATCTCCCGTGATAAAAGCTATGTCCTACATGCTTTTTTTTTTTCCTATACAAGTTTGGAAAAAATAAGTCGAACGATTCAAGTTTTTTTCCTTCACATTTAAGTTGAAAACCTGTTTTATATATAAAGAATGGGGAAAACTTTCAAACATCAACTTAATCGTATGAGCACCACGGCATTTTCCATTATTTTGTCCAATTCCATTGGGGAAAAAAACTGATGAACTAACTTTTTTCCAATTTTTTTTAAATTTTTTTTAATATTATTACTTTTTAT
>BMAV01020415.1:0-27762 GCA_019973955.1 Trichonephila inaurata madagascariensis | reverse complement strand
TAAAGAAGGATTTTAAATTACGTTAATTTTTTAGCTCAATTACTGTACTTTGCAATCTCTTTTTAAACTCTTTCAACTAAATGTTCAAACTTTATATTATAATATGCATTGAGAGAGATCATTCATCAAAGTGTTATTTTCAACAATATCATTACTTCATACATTGTTTGCATATATAATATGTAAAATGATATAACTTGAAGACGTTTGCTCCAATACGGAATACTATGAATATAATATTATATTTTTGTGAGACAATGGAAACTATATAATAGAATTCCCCAAAAATACAATTTCTGCCACAAATTCACACAGTAAACATTTAAAAGTTTAAGGCATCGAATCAAAAGTAAAAACTAAGGAAAACCTTAATCCATAAACCTTGCTGGCCAAGTTTAATTTTTCACATATCGTTATTTTTGCAGCATATCTATCTAAGTACGGGTTTAAAGGAATCACTTATCAATTAAAAATATAACAATGATTATCCAATACAGCTCTGTCAAAATCATTATATTCAAATGCAAATTAAAATGATGCAATAGCAAGCAAATGATACAATTTTTTATTCTACGTAATATTCACATACGATTACTTTTAACAAACTTATTCAGAACTATTATTATAACTATATGCGGGATGCAATCGCTTTTATTTACAAATTTTCTATATATTCCAAACAACTAATGATACAAGAGCCCCTGAGAGTAGATAAGGTTTCCTCAAATGTACAATAATTGCCGAATAATCTTTCATGAGGCTTGATTTCAAATGAGAATTTAAATTTAAATATTAGTTTCATTAATTAGAGAAGACGGTTTTGAAAACTGAATTGCATAGTTATATTAAACTGTAATACATTGAATACAACTCAACAATCCATAGACGCATGTAATGATTTTTAGTTGTATAGTTTTCAAAAACCCACATAAAAGTATAAATAGTGATAAACATTACCGAAGGATTTGAGGATTAAAGAAAGCAGTTGTATTATCTTTTATTCTGTGAAAATATTTATTTATAAGTGTAAAAAAAAAATAATTAGTGCAATTCATAAAAATATTATAGAATTTTCTTGCAATTGCATACGTTATTATAAAACCTCGGAAATAAAAACCTGTAGCTCATTTAAAATTTTTATACAAATAAACAAACTCGGCAAAGCGGACTTGAATCTAAGTATTTTTAAACTGAAATAATGTGCTTATGAGAATAAAAATAGTTACGTTATTTTCTATAGATGGTGTTGTATGGCAAAAACGTGGAGATAAAGCTCCAAAAAAAAAAACTGAACTTTTATGAAGTTTTAATGATACACATAGTATTTATGAATGCACGCATCATTTATATTTTGTGTGTAAATTGTGTGTGTTTTGACTCTAGCTACATTTAAATAATTCTTAATATACATTTTTTTTTTTTTCAATTTCTACTATTAGTTCACTCATTAATATATATATATATATATATCTTGTTCAAGTTTTCAATCATTAATAAAATACTTTCTATTCATCCATTCATGTTCAAATATATTTTGTTTAAACTTGTAGTGGAGGAAAATTGATGTTAATACAGTTTTTCAAAATCCAATAGGTAAATTTTATTCTTTTAATTTTAACTTTATTCTGCGTTATTTTTGTCTTAGTGAAACTATCTGCAACAGATAATGTCAATACGTTTTTCTAACGAAGTAAGAACTGAAGTTATTTTTTTTTGTTTATATTTCTTGTTTACGTATTTATTTATTTGCAAAATGTACTGGTTATATTGAATGATTCACATTTTTTGTTCTTTAGTGTAGACTACATGTAAGGATTAAACTTTATCCTTCAATTCACCCCATTAAAGTAATCAGGATGCTTTAATTCTGCAGAAGAAATTAGTCATAATGATAATCTAGCATTGATAAATCTTTTTTTGAAATAATTGGGGACAACTTTTCCCCCTAAAATTTGAAAAAATTCCCAACGAAAAGGGAAAAAACTTTGGGAGCAGAAAATTTTTTGCATCATGATTCTATTGACAAATGTAAAAGAATAATGTTGCGATCACGCATTAAACACCAAACCTTAAATTTTTGGATTTTTGTTATTTTAAAAGCACCGAAAGAGATTCCTGTGGCTCGCATACTGTCATAGTGTATTAGTTATCCTATTTAGAATGTAAAGCGTGGCTTCACGAGAAAATATAATGCATTATAAGTAATCAGCATTTGAATCTGTATATTCAGGAACTTCGACTGCAAATTTCAAATGAAGCTACTTGTCATCCACTTGTAATGTAATGCTTGTGAGTAGTAGCTACACTTTGAAAGCTTGGAAATTCAATCTTTTATGAATATTTCGGCATAGACGTATATGAAACATCCAATTTCCATGATGCATTTCTCATTGACAGTCATGGAACTGAAACGAATGTGTTTCAAATGTTTGCATTATTTTCTTAAAATGTGCTCTTGGCCTGGCATTTTTTTTCTATCCAAAACACATCTGTTTTCAAAAACACTGACGATGTCAATCAACACCCTACTTCGAGATTGAGAATTCTTTTATACTGTATATGAAATTCCATATGATTGTAATGATGAATCTTGTTTCAGAGTACCTTTGTACTTTTTTCTCTTTGGAAGTTATCACTTCTGATTCAGAGAGTAGATTTGGGATGGGAAAAACAACTTGGGAAAATATTAAGTATACATGTGTGTGTGCTTATGGTTAAACTAATAATATAATAAACCAAATACGGGTAAAAATTATAAAGATAAGAATATTGAAAACATAAAATCAACATAATATTAATAATCAATAAAAAAGTTTGTGAATAATTTTTCCCAAAATAAAATTTTAAGCAATAAATAACTACTACATTCAACTACTACATTTTGAATTAATTAATGTACTTATAATTAAATCACTATATTTAAGTTCTAATGCAATTTATCATATTCCATTTACTCTTTGCAAATATCAGTAAATAGCAGTAATATATTTATAGAAATCACATTTCTCTTTATAGACTTTCTAATACTATAAATTCTCCTTAACTCATATTTTAAAACTCTTGTTCTTAAACGTTGTTTTCTAATAAATTTAGTTCTTTGCTAGGCATTAGCTTTTATATATAAATATATATATTAAACGTTAGAGAAGTAAAAAGAAGAAAATAAAAAGATAATGTACAAAATTTAGTAGACATCTGATGTAACTGGGTTTATGTTTTACCTATAAAAAATCATTTATTTGACATTTATTGTTCTTCTATGTTAGAAGAATATACAAACTAAAATGTTTATTTTATTAAATTCCATATTACTGTGATTAGATATAACTATTTCTATAAATTTAAAACTGTATTGAAGAATTATTTGGAGATATAAAATAAATACAAGGGGATCAAAATAATTAAATTTTAAAATAGAAATTATTTAAAGAATACATATATATATATATAAATATATTTAAAATAACCTCATTTAAATTCAAATTATTTAAGATTTACAACATTAAGTAAGACGATACATAATGTTGTAATATAAGCGTGATAAGCGATATCATTTTCGTAGTATGCGTCTATTTAAAAGCCGAAAACAAATGTGATAATAATAATAATAATAAAAACTAAAAACGAGGATTGAAATTGTAAATTATTAATAATTGCGGTCATAACATTTTCTTAATAAAGCTGAATTGCACATTTTTGTTTATATCAAAAATAAATGCTACGTTGTATTATATTCGTAATTATATGTGCATCTCTTAGATAATTGTGAAATTTTGACGGCTTGTTGTCTTAGACAACAGTGGATTTGACAAAAGAAAACTAATGATTTTTTCTCAGATTTTTTTTTTTAAAATGTATCTGCATTAATTCAGAACAATAGCAAACATGTTGCTTTATGTGCGACGTAAATGTAACTATTACCTTTTCTTTTTTGGATTAACCCTCTAAGCGGTCTGCACTTAAAGTCTTGCCATTCTGGAGATGCTTCAAAAATGCACCGCACATATTTTTTTGCTTTCAGGTGGGGTTCTCAAAAGCGGTTCAGCCGTATTTTTAAGAATGCGGCTCAGCCGCTTTTGGGAATCTTGCTTGAAGGCAGAAAAAGCATCTCTGGAATGGCGGAATTTTACATGCAGACCGCTTGGAGGGTTAATTTATGTATCTTAAGAACACTTGAGACATAGTCATCCTGCGATAACCATGTCTTACGTTATCCGCGTAAGCTAGAGGTGTGGGATTATCTAAAAGATGAGACATTTGCGATTCTTAACACAACTTTTATTAAGAATAACTTAAATTACTTAATTCTAAATAACAACTTTCTTAAAGTGAGAATAAGCCAACAATTAAACTTTAAATTCAATCCAGATCGCACAACTAGATCACTTATCTTAATTTATATTTAATTAACTGTTTTAATCTAACTTCCCATAAAAAATATTACTTTTATAGAGTCACTTCCTTCCTAGGTTGAGAAATTCCTATTATGTTTTAATAGTAGGTGAGAAGACTCAGGTTTCTTAATCCTTATTATATAAATTGCGATGAGCTTTTCCTTCTTCCAGAGCTGCCAGGACGTCTAAACTTGTTCCGGGAACGATTCCAATTAGTAGATTATCTCTGGTTTGGTTCTATCCACCAAACCTTCTACCCTTTTTTAAAGTATATCTCATTTGCATTTCGATCCGTTTCTCTTTTGGATTGGGGGGAAAAAAGTTTTGCCATTAATCGGGCCGCCAAAGAACTTGGGGTTATGTTAGAAGAAGAACGCGAGATGTCAAAACCCTAAGAAGAAAAACTGATTTTTTTAAAGGGTTCTAATGCCTTAATAAATTACGTCTAAATTTTTTTTCGGAATCTCTTCATTTTTCTAAGTTTTATTTAAATTTTAATCTTGAATCCCTTTTTAAACTTTTATAATTTTTAATATTTATCTTGATTTTTAATTTTCATTACTCATCCTAGAATTAAATTTAATATTCAGTTTAAATTTTTAAATTTAAACTCGTGACAATAAATTTTATTCCATTAACTAGGCCAACATTAAAAATTTTTGCTGTTTAATTCTGGTTCACTTATTTTTTTACATATATACTCTTAAAGTAACTATACACTTAAATTTTCTAGAACTTTTCCTGGGTAGACAAAAATTTATTATCAATTTTCATATGGGCGGGAATTTCTGCTTCATTTTTCCGTTTGGGTTTCCCTATCATCTTTGTAAATTTTTCGGGGTCTGTCGCCCTGAAATGAAAATCCTGAGTTATTTTTTCCAATTTATTTTTACATAATACCAATAATTTTCCCCTTTTTAGCATTATATATTATTTTAAATAAAATAAATTTTCATCTCCACCCCATTTCTGGTTCCAAAATCCCAATGGCCCGCGCCCTTTTTTATTTTTTATCCCTTGACTACGCTGGTTTCCCTGAACCAGATGCCTATAATACGAACAATAAACATATATATATACACTTATTGTAAATTAAAACATTTTCAATATACCATTAAAAAAATAACCAAAGGTTTGCATCTAAAGTCATACATCAACAAACAAAGGGAATTAAATTGTTTTCCCAAAAAAAAAAAAATTTTTAAAAGTCAAAAGTTCAAAATAAATATACACTCATTGAGGTAACTTTTTGTTTTTATAATTTTAAACCCCCCCGGATTTCTTTCTTTCAATTTCTTCCGACCACTTGGGAAAAGATCTAAAAATGAAACAATACAACCTGTTTTTTTATATTCGTCCCCACCATGACGTTCAATGATGAGGTGCTACCACTGTTCTTTCCCCCCCCGCTGCACTAATTCCTTATGTTGCCTGCTGTGGGGGTTGTAGTCTCCTTGTGGGTTTTTCCTTGCTTTCCCTTGCTTCCCGGCCGGTCGGGACTCCTGACGTTTTTTGGCGTGGACGCGGGTTGTATCTCGTCCATCTTGAACTCCAGTTTGCCCCGCTTGTTCTTTTTTTCTACTTATATAAATAGTACTGGATGAAAATGGCTTTTTTAATTTTTGGGGCCCCTTTTTTGGCCTTTTCTCTGTGGTCCCCCCTGCCCATATGATCTTTTCATTCCTTTATGAAATTTGTCTTTTATTTTTCCCTGGCTTCTTAAATGAACGGGGAAGGATCTGACCAGTGGTTGCGTTTATCGCCCTATCTGTTTTTTTTATATTGTTTTGATTGGCGATTAATCCTTTGCCTTAACTTACGTTTCACCGCAGATCTTTTTTTTCCCCCATAGGGCTCATTTAATCTTTGATGTACTTTTTCCCCGAAGTACTTTTTCCCAGACGTGATTTTTCTATTCACCTTTTCCCAACTCGACCTCCCATTTCCTATGACAATATATTCTTATTTGATCAACTTTAAACCCGTTAATTTTTTTCTGATTTCCATATTACAAATTGTTATTTCTTACTTCTAATCTCTATAAGGTCCCAAATTTTTTTTTAAATTTGCGCAGACTTTATTAGCTGCTCAACAAAGGGTGTTTTTTTAAAAGACCCAATCATTTCCCTTAAATTTTTTAACCTTCTTCGTCTATTATAATATTTTTTCCCCCCCTTTTTCCTGTTTTAGTTTCTCTTAGTCTGCCCTGAAAATCTTTCATGTTTTGTACTTTAAATTTCGAACCATCCGAAATCATAAAAATTTTTGAAAGGGGGTAATAAATTTTTTGACAAAAATAATTCAGCAGGTGATTTTCTCGTTGTTTCATTCCCCGCCGTACGAATGCTAAGCAAACTCCGAAAATTGATCCCAAGTATCGTGTTGATCATTAACAAATTTTGCAATCTTTTGCTCTATATCTCGTTAACTCTTTCAGCCCGATTTGCTTGTGGTCTATATGCAAGTTTCACATGCCATCCTAATTTTCCTTTAATGTCAAATTTTTCCCCGGATATAAAGGGGGCCCCATTATCACTTATTAATTTTATTGGGCCTAAAACGCGTAAAGTTATAAAAAAAAATATCCCTATTATACGAGATGGGCCTTTTAAGAGGTATAATTTCACCCATTTGCTGAAGGATGGTTATTACTAAAATATAGCGATTTTTATTCTAGATATAGGATCGGCCCTCAAATCTAATCACTATCTCATTTGGATAATTTGATAAAATTGGGATTTAATCGACCAGTTGGTAACGCGTTTTATAGTTATTAATTTGGGCAATTGCGTAGAGACATATTGATCAATAAATTTTTCCATGTAGGGGGAAATAACAAATTTCCCCGTTTTTTTATGATACGTTTAAATCTTCCCAAGTGTCCTGTATTGGCCTGTCTGAAATTTTTCATTATTTCATTCTAAGATTTTGGAATGTATCCCCGCATTTCACCTCGACGTTGCGGTTTTCGCATAAAATAAAAAGCCTTCAATTAGACGAAAATCGTGGGAAATTTACATATCGTTACTTTAAACCCGAGTTATTTTCCCGGGTTTTTTAAATATCTATAGATATGCCCTAATTCGGGGTCTTTTTTTTCTGTTATTAACTTTTCCCCAGTAAGTACTAAATCCTGATTAGGGCCAAATTAATTTTTTTCCCCAAATATACTTTCCACAGGATTCCTTGAAAGTATGTCACCCACTCTTTTTGGTTCCCCGGTTTATGTTCCCATTCTATATTAAATTCTGCTAATTTGGTCCCCATCTAATCATCCTACTCGACAAATTTTTCCCATGTGTTAGGCGTGTTAAGGCAGCGTGATCTGTTATTTTTTAATTGGCATCTTTCCCAAATATGTTCTGAATTTTTTCCCCCATACTACTGTAGACAATCTTTTCTTTACCGTAAAAACCTCTGCGTTGTTCGTGTGGGGAAGAAAATATAACGGGTCTTTTTGTTGATTAAGCACTCCCCCCAAACCCGATCGAACTGGCGTCTGTAAAAAACCGAATGGCCCCTGAAAGTTTGGTAATTTTAAAACTGGCGCCTTTGTTCCGCCGCCTTGCCCTCTTCAAATTTTTGTGCTTCTTGGACCAGAAATTTTTTTTTTAATTTTCGTTTAGTTAAAAAAGGGGCCCAAAGATCCGCATAATTTTAATAAATTTGCGTCCCACTGGGACATCCAAAATTTGGGACCTTTTTTGAGTTCGGGGTGGTTTATCTCTAGGGGCTCAATTTGTCTCATCCGTTTTTTCTTTTTTACTAATAATTAACCCTAAATACTTCAATTCATCCCCCAAATTTACATTTATCTTTATTTAATGTCAACCCTGCATCTTAACAAAAAAAATTTTTTAAATGTCAACAGGGTAGGAATGATGGAGACGAGTTTATCACGTCATCCATGTAAACACCCCCAAAACCCCCCTTTTCCCCGGTTTTAGGATTTGTCAATTGCCTTTTAAAAATTGGGAGCTGCCCCTGATAAACCGAATGGATCCGCTTAAAACATAATGCCACTTTTACTCAAATGCGGTCTTAACAATATCACTGGGGTTTACTGCCATTTGAAATACCCATTTTAGATAAGAGACATTATTGTTGTATATGGGATTTTCGTTTTAAATCATTATTAAACGGAAAAATAGGGGATACTTTGTGATCAATTTTAGTTTTCTATAGTCTACTCAATCTATATGTTCTGGATTATCCGGGGGAACCCATTATTTTTTTTTGATAAAACAACTGGTGACGCGTCGGGGGTTGAATTGGAAAATCTTTTCCCCTTGTAAAATTTTTGTATTGAAAAACAATTATTGCTTTTTGTCCGGGCTCCTATTATGTCCGGGGAAGCTACTGGGATCTCCGTGCCCAAATTTCATGGTATAAAAAAAAAGAGTAAGACCTGGTTTGTCTGAGAAAATCCCTTAAAACTACTAAACAAATTTTGTAGTTTTTTTTTTTCACTCCCCAATTTTTTCTTGACAAATCTATCTCAACCTTTTCTTCTTTAATTGGTTCCAAACCTTTTTTATTTGAGAATCGGGGAAATTTTTTATTTTTGATAAAATCTAAAATTTTTATCCCCTTATAAAATCAAATGAATAAGGGTATTCCAAATCCTCAACACATGAAATGAAAGCTTTCAAATTGTTTATGCAATATTCAATTCTAAATCCCAGTTTTGGCATTTCGCACCCTGTGCTGTTATTACCTGGGCTCGGATTTTTTAATTTGCTTTTTAAAAAAAAATTTTTTATATACTTCTTCCATATAAAAGATTTTTCGCTCCCGGGGCCCAAGGCCAAAAATGTTATTTAATAAAATAGAAAGTGGGGGAAATTCTACGGGTGATTACAAACGGAGAAAGCTTAATTTGGGGTTTTTTTGTCGATACATTTTGAGGGTTTACTTTCTTTTTCAATATTTAATCTCCCCCTTTTCATCCTATCGCCCGAAAATTTTCACCGAACCATTTCTACGGTCCCTCATTAAAATTTCATTTTTGCTATTTTTGAAATTTGGGAACCCCTGTTGTTGAATCTCTGATCACTATTCTGAAAAAACTATTTTCCCCTGACCCCCTATTACTTGAGGGATTCTCCCAAAAAAACTTTCTACCGTTTTTGGTCTACGTCCAACCTCAAATTTCTCCGTTTTACCATTTTGATCAAAAATTTGGCATCCTATGCGCGTTTTGCTCGCTTTCACTTTCTTATTCGTTTCCCTTTTTTTAAATTTTTAAATATCCTTGAATTTGCTAAGACTTCCAAAAAATTGTACCCTGTTCTGCGGATTGGGACTTCACAGTCCTGGATCTGTGTTCGAGTAACAAAATATGATCCCCAATTTTGCCTGTGAATTCTAGTTCTAAATTTTTTTTTATTTTAATAAATCTCAGAAGCAGTGGGGTTCCCGATTTCTTTTCCCGCTGTGAAGCAAAAAAACTACTTCAATTCTTCTTTTTTTTGATTGGGGGAAAATTTCGCTAATTAGCCGAGCTGCGCGAAATCCCCTGGCTGTATTTTGCACTAACCCATCCAAATTTATCCAACAGGGCCCTTCCCTGAGATGCTTTTTTAAGTAAACCAAGACAGATTACTTGGGGCTAACGTATTTGGTTATCTATTGTTTCAAGGAACTCTGTAATGTTCTCTGACCTGAAAAAAAATTTTCAGGTAATACTTCATCCACCCGCATTACCTCCCCAAAATTTAAAAAATTCGGGGGCCTTGAGAATAGTCATCCTTGATAAAAAGCTTACTTATCCCCGTAAGTAGAGGTGTGGGATTATCTAAAAAAATGGACATTTGGGTTCTTCCCTTTTTTAAAAATAACTTAAATTACTTAATTCTAAATAACAACTTTCTTAAAGTGAGAATAAAAAATTAAACTTTAAATTCAAGTCGATCCAACTAGATACTTATCTTAATTTATATTTAATTAACTCATGCTTTCAAACTCTGAATATCGCCCCCTTTTTAATCACAATTTTTTTCGCCCCTTTTTACATTAAAATATACTGAATGCAATAATAATGCCTTTTACCCCAAAACACAATAAGCTTTTTTTTAATTATAAACCATACAAATTAACAACAAGTATTAAATTTTTTTAACGTTACTTTTTAAACAAAGAAAAATAATTTAAATAAAGGATAATTATTATTTTTTTTCCTTTCTCTAATTTTAAATTGAACATATTGCAAATGCGGTGGGTGCTTAGAAGACAAAATATAGATATGAGCTAAATATGAAAAAAAACTGAGAGTCAATTTTTAATCTTAAGCATTTCTTATAAAATTTGCTTTGCAAGACAAGCCCAATTCTTAATTTAAATTAATTAGTTTATAAAATACTTGTGCGCACACAAAACATACTTTGTATACCTAAGTGCCCCTTTTGCACTAGTTCATTTATAAGAAAATAAAACATTATTATATAATAGCTGTTGTAAGGAAGTAAAGCCAAGTTGGGGCAGTGTTTACAAAATGTAAATGATTTTTTTTAAAAGATTGCTCAAATTATAATTAGTTTTAAACGAATTGTAATTTTGCCCCCAAATTAGATTTATAATTTTATGTTAAAAAAAATGAAAAAATTTTAAAATTCCGATAAAAAATAATTGTATTTTTTTAATATTTAAAGCGAAAAAACTTTCCGGGGGGAGGCGCCTCGTCGTCGAGGGGTTTTGAGTCACCCTTTTTTTTTATAAATTTTTTTTTGTACAATACAAATCGTGATTCAGGAATAATTTTTAAAAGAAAGTAAACTTTCCACCAAGGACTTTTCAATTTTCCTTTGTAAAAAATATACAGTTTTGCCAGAATTAACTATTTCTGATCCCCGTGTCCCCCCAACCCTTCCGGGAAAAAATGTATTCATTATGTATGTTTTGCTGAAAAAACTTTTTGTTCTGCTTTATATGTTCGGAATACTCATAAAAATAAGGCTAGGCAAAATCCTTCAAAGTACTCTCCGTGGTTTTTCCCAAAAATCATAAAATTTTTTGATGGAAAAAAAGCGCAACAGAGAAATACATTTCTTACAACTTCCTTGAATGGGAAAAAAAACATATAAAGAAGGGTCAAAAATTTCTGTACCAATAACTTTGAAGATCAAACGTTACGCAAAACAGATTACAGGTATAATTAAAATATTTCAAAAAAAATACAGTGATGAATTTTTTTGTTTTAAATTTTTTCGATTCTGGGGCGGTTTTATTTTTCTCTGAAAGGGAGTTTTTGATTTAAAAGAAAACTTTTTTAAAAAAATCTCATCATAGGTTATGCAAAAACAAATAAAAGATTTTTATTTGGTATAGGATCAATAATAGCTAATTAGGTATTGAAGAAGTTTTTTTTTTGGGGGAGATGACAATATCCCCCTAAATTAAAATCAGAGTAAAAATGCATTTTTTTTTATGTCTGAAGGTATTCTGATTTTAAATTATTCCAAAAAAAATTATTTTTAAATCTTTTATTTTGATACCCCCCTCGAATGTTAATAAAGGGAATTGAGAAACACTGAATTAACTGTCTAATCTAACTTCCTATACAAAATATTACCTTTTATAGAGTCACCTTCCTTCCTAGGTTGAAGAAATTCCTATTATGTTAATAGTAGGTGAGGAGACTCAGGCTTTCTTAATCCTTATTATATACAATCGCGATGAGCGTATCCTTCTTCCAGAGCTGTAGGACGTCTAACACTTGTTCCGAACGATTCCACACTAAGTTATCTCTAGGTTTGCCGTTCTATCTCACCAAACCTTCTATCCTTTTAAAGTATATCTCATTTGCATATTCGATCCGTTTCTCTTCTTGGTATTGGGTTGGAAAAGTTTTGCCATTAATCGTGGCCGTCAAAGAACTTAGGAGTTATGTTAGAAGAAGAACGCGAGAGATGTCACACACTTAATGTTATAGTTTGCAAAATTACATGCAATTGTAGAAAATTTGCACTCGGATTTGTGTAACGGCTTACAGAAAAAGATCAATTTCAAAATAAATTAGTTAAAAACCCGAAAACAGAACTTGTTGCAAATATTTAAAAATCTCTAAAACTGAAGAACAAAAATGTTATTACCGTTAGTTCATTCATGTTATTACTGTTAAAAAGTTCATTACCGTTAGAAATAATTTGTATAATGCATTCATGTCCAAAACTAAGGCCTCAAGCATAATATCTGTTAAAACTGATGACACTGTGCTGCCACGAAATTCGGCACAGAGATCTATTACAAGAAAGGTCTACCAAATATGGAGTACGACCACTATGCTGACCACCTTCAACTGTTATACAAGACTCACAGCGAGATGTCCTACTGTATATGAGGGAATAAATAAATGTTTCTGGCAACAAAGGCGATTTTTCCAAAACGTGACTTTTAACTAATGGAGAGTCCTGAGGGGGTAGAGAGCACGCTGAAACATGGCGGTTTTGACGCCATCCCAATATGTTCAAAATGATTGATATTCATAGACATCCAGGGCCATCCATATGACAAATATCCTTTTCTTCAAATAGTTTATCACCTATGTAAGCTTATAGCACTCAGGAAAACCCTCACTTGCACTTCGAGGAAAAAATCCACGATGTGCTAGGCATTGACAGTACCCTCATCGAAGACGTGTAGTGGCTCATGACTGACCAACACTATTCCGTCCCAGACAAGAATTCCTTTGCCATCAGATCTGTCAAATTCCCTACGTATGAGGGATGAAAGAGAGGTCCACACACACACACAATTTCTCGCTAGATTAAGATTCGACATGAATAACTTTGCCTCATGAAACTCAACTCGTAATTGAATTGAACAAGCCCTCATTCTTGTGATGTCCATGAATAATGTTTTCGACTCCACGAAGACCGGTATTTCCTTTTGGATGCAGTCAAACACACATAACTGGTATGAGAAATAAAGGCCTTTCTCTGCTAGATGCCAATAGACTGTTTGCCTGAAAATGCTTCTTCCAGACACAGCAGCATGGTCACGAGTAATCTGAGGAGTCATTGTTCACCTATGTTTTCACATGCGCTTGCTCTGATCTGACTTTTCTCGTGACAGTACCACCTATTTAGGAATTCCACTGCTGAGAGATCACTTTCGGAATCATATGTAACCGTCAAGACCACTCCGTTTTACACTGGGCAGCTTCAAGCCTTCTGAAGGCTCTCCATCTCAAATAGTCACCTAAACGATTATGATAGCTCATTCTCACTGCACAAACAGGCTGTAACTAGTTTATTTTAATGTAATAATCCCGAAACTGCAGGTAAAAATCACATGTGCTTAAAATATCCTAATCTAGTAATTTTGTTAAAGCTAACGCTTGACAACTTCTTTTCCTATATCGATATTGTAACAACCCGTACTTGAAAAATTATATAGAATACGAATTATGTCAATTGTACTGGTAGCAATTTAGAATTATGTCAAAAATCCTGTTTGTGACCTTAATTTTGGGCATAAGTGTAATAATATCGAAGTATTTGTCAATAAAAAAAGAATATTTAATTTCATAAGCAATTCACTATCAGCTACTTTAATTTTGATAAAACCAAATTGAAAGATCGAATTTGCTTGAGTAAATAAGAAAACTACGTCGTATTTGGTATATTCACCAAATTTTATTTAAAGATATTCAGTAGTTTTTGAAAAATCCGCTTTAACACATGTTTGTCCTTTTCAAGATTTGAATATATATATATATATATATATATATATATATATCCTACTTTCGAACACTAGTGTATCATGTTATAATCTATAATGGCAGCATAAAGCTTACATAAAAATCAAAGTACCAATTTAAGCTGCGTTAAAGCATTTCTATAAATACTTAATCATGTCTTAATTTATAAGTAACATCATAATTAGTAGCATAATAGGAACATATAATATAATAATATTTAATTAGGGTAATTATAATATTTATAAGTTCATACGACTTTTCAAAGTATTTATTTAACTTTCTCAAAAACGCCTAAGTTTATCCAATTGTAACAGAAGATTTCATATTAAACGCACTTAAAACTATATCAACCTGCTGTGTAATGGAGTCAATGTGTTCGAAATAATTAATTAAGGGAATCTTTTATAAATCAATTAAAAAATATTATATCATAATTTTCCAAATTTTCTATTCCCAACTAATTACGAGTTCTGGAACAGGTAAATTAATCAATTATACTTTAAGCATTTATATCCCTGCATTCGTTGAAAGACTAAATTAGTGTGTGATTGTATAATTAAACTCTATATATATATATTCATTTAAGCGTAATATATTGGCTTATTTATTTACTTTCTACAGAAATTACTACATTTAAGATTTTGCAAGTAAAACGTTTTTTTAATTGTACGGTAATACTTGTGTGAATAATAAAATACCTAAAAATATTTTTTTTAATTCAGAATAAAGTACCTTTGTAAGAATATTTTGTGCTAAAGAGAAATGAATTTGAGATGAGTTAAAGTACAAAAGAGTTATCATTATACATTCAAAGAATTACAAATATTATAAAAGTATCAATATTTATTATGTTTTCGGCTTGTGGTAATTTGCTAAAATTAAATGAACATATGATTAACTTCATATTTGTATTATGTTATATATATATAATACATACACAAAATATGAAGATGTGATTTCTAATTGATCCATCTATTTCGAAATAATTTTATATGCTCTACTTGTTGAAGCTAAAAAATAACTAATTTATATAAAATAGTGTTTCCTGAACTGACGAATCCCAATATAGGCAAATATAATAAGTATAGAGATACCTGAAAAGTACTAGTGTTCTGTGATAAAATCACGCCATAAATTTTTATTAATTAGCTATTTTAAGTATTGAAATATCTAGAAAATTCCGTTTTTTACGAATCAAATACCAAGTGAACATTATTTGTAAGGAATCAGTTACCTCCATGAATATAATCATGGGCGTGTATTCGGAAGACACTAAGCTGTAAAAAAAAGACTATTGTTAAATTTGCGAGTAAGATGTAAACCAAGAAACGCTACTTTTTGATATAAAAGATCTAATGAATGTGAAGATGCTCTGAGGACGCATGCTGGTATCGTGGGAGGAGTACCACATAACAGTATGATAAATACCTCCCACTCAGGTACAGATTTATCAAGATATTCTAATCATTACCGACAACTCGCTTATCTTGTAGATTAATTTCACTGAATTGAATAATTCTGAAATTTTTGAACGGAAGTCTTTAAAGATACCGTTCTGCAACCTTTTATTTGGCAAAAAAAATCTAAGATGTTGTGAGGAAAATTTTATCTGGAAGTAACAAAACATCCGCAGTTAACCATATATAAATATGAAGAATAATTCTAGATACAAACACTAATGGGGAGAAAGTGAGAATTACGTTTTTAATTAAAGAATGTTTATAAGTGTATTGATAAGGCCTAGATATAATGGCGCGTAAAGCATTACATTTAATGAAAAAAACCCGCTACACATCTTTGATGCAACATCTTAAGATATATTTTCATCGTTTTATGGAGGCCAAGGGGTATCATACCTTATTTAAGGCACACCTGCACAGGATGAGGACAGTTTCAGAAACTCAAGAGAGCATTGACATTATGTACAGTAATGTATTTTGATTCTACCAATAAGATTTTGGCTTCATGAAATATCAACAATAGCAAATTTACTAAGGGAAACAACCAAAAGGCAAGACGCATGCAGGGAATAACTGAACAAAATTTAATGAACTTCACAAATCCGCAGCCACATTTGAAATAACAAAGTCAATGCAAAAAAAGAAGTAAATTAAAATCCTCAGAGTAAGTATTCTAGTTTCAATGTGCTGGATTGTGAATGAGTGCGAATTCCCAATGTTTGCTCTTAAAGAAGCACTATAGCTATTGCCGATGAAACTCGTAGTTCCGGACAGCGGTCAAATGAGATGATGACACCTGAAACGTCACCCTCTCTCCTAACTTCCAAATCAAACCAATGATACTTGCTGGTGAACGATTACGATTCAGCAACTTTGTTTGGTCTAAGTAACGTCATAATCAATAGAAAGACTGTTTTACTAAGAAATTTGTATTAGGACTCATCAAGTGCATGGAATCGTCTATATACCCATTTAGCATGCTCGGTATGATCTCAAACAATTCACCCACCCCTCAACTCTGCATGAGTTCTAAATTACTTAAATATAATAATACCCCTCAAAATATTATGGACAGCTTGCGGTAAAAATCCATTACATATCTCAAATGAGTAGTTGTGCAAGGAGAGGTAGAATGACTTAATTCCTTCATCATCCCGGCTGGAAAGCACATTACCTTTCACGGTCTTCCTAACTGCTCCAAGAAACATATTGATGTTCTTTTCCATGTGGAGTCTGTCACTTTTTTTTTCATTTTACTTAATGCGTAAAATCTATGTTAAATATATATTATGTCTTTTGGTTAGAATATACTACTACTAACTCTCCTGAAAATGGTGTTTGTTCCGTAGTGTACATAAAAACTTTAACACTATGGAAATAAACCTATTTTAAATTAGATATAAAATATAATGCAGAAATATAAAAATAAATCAGTGCAAAGTTCTTTAGTATAAATACGTTTTAAAACATACTTTAAATATAATTTCTGAAAACAGAGATTGGATTTTCTTAGATAGAAAAATTCATACATAGCCTTTGACACAATGCAGAGAGAAGGGTTATACCATTTGGGACTAATGTTCTCTTACACATACGAAAAATAAGCAAATAATCATCATTTTTGTCTAGGCCGAAGACTCATTAAATAATGTCCTAGGATATAGCAGGGAAGATCCGTATGAAGTACAAACCGAACGTCATCCCAATCTCAAGACGTAACTCTCAAGTATGGCGACACTCGACAGTGGATCAGAGTGATAATACAATTCGATACCATTTTCAATAATGGTTGAACAATGACAGTACTGAACTTCAAGGATTTCCAGGTCGTCTAAGGTAGAGTGACAACAGAGTGATTCTGCGATCGGCACTAACAGAACCCGATGCAACCTTATCCTTTATTTTGCGTGCACCATTGACGGTAATGACCATTGATAAGTGATTCCGCCAGAGAGTAAAAAGGTCACTGAAGCTTTTTTGATGACTGTCTCCATCACCAATGCACGTCATAGTTCTGAATTATATTAGTACTGTTTAAATTTGACCCGGATTTTAAGGACTTGAACATGATGTTTTTGAAAGATAAGTCACACTTTGAATTGAACCCCATTGATCAAAGAAAGCATGTCTGGAGACCCCCGGCAGAGGTTACGTACTCCCTTAACCTTAACGGAACACAAGCCACCAATCAGAAGTTATGATATGAAAGTTTGTGATGATATATTTTGGGATTTTTGGGGGTTTTAATCAAAACCCCCAAAAATGAGGGGGGAGAAGTTTTACTTTTTAAGTGTTTTTTCTATTCTGCTAATCTGTTAGCTCTTTTTCATAGAATAATTTCCCCCAAAAACAAGTTTTTCATCTGTTGTTTTAAGTTTTACAAATGGTTACCTGGCCATTGATATCGCAATATCCCTACCCAACAGAGAAATTTTGAGCTCTAATGAGAATGTGTTTCTGACCATTTATCCTCACTGATTTAAGCAACCCAACTGGAAAGTGTATGTAAAGCGATTCGGCAAGAGATCCCCTACCAACTCTTCTAATCAACACCTAGCTGGATAAAATCTTGAATCAGAGCCAGAAGTGGATCAAAGCAATATTGATTTTTCTTTACACTTGTTACTGTATTTCCTAAAATAATGCACCACCAGATACTATGTTTCCCAGAAACGCTGTCAATTTCCGATATTCGGTACATTCAGATAATTTGACCGATGCCCATTTTATGTTATATGTGTTTTTGATATTTACATTTTATGTGCTTTTTTTAAAAAATAGCAATGAATTTAAGAAGTAACAGATTAATAGATAATCCTAGTTCATATTTTCAGAAAAAAAGTTTTCCAGAAATAATTTATGGAAAATTTAAGTCTTTGAAATGAAACGCTGTATTTTTTGTAGGATTAAACAGAATACAAACAGAAAAGGGGGGAGAAACTAGCATTACAGACAAAGGAAAATGATTTAAAGACGAAATGAAATTCCGATATCTTTTTGCTTTCTGAGGAGGGAAATTCCGTAATCGGATTTTCTCTTACTCTTTTTTCTGAGCTTATCTTTTTTTTTTTGGATTTTAATGGAAAATTATTTTAAACGACCCGAGAGAGAGAAAAATTTTAATTTCCGCCCATAAAAAAAATTGATTTTTAAAATATTTTTTTTTTCCAAGTATATAAAAAATAAAAAAAATTTAATATTACATAAAATATAATAATGAACGTATTCATTCCAAATATATGGCAATTCTTTTTAACTCAATTTTTATACTTAAAAGATTATTAATAGAAAATGATTTCGTAATGTACCAAACATTATACAAATAATCTGATAAATATAATTTCTTATTTTAAACGTTTAGTAAAGAATTATTATTAATTTTATTTCTATGATAAAGAATGATTAATTTTACAAAATATTTACAACAATTATTATATACACTAAATGTTATTCCTAAACTCATAGTTTGATATTTATCGATTATCATTATTTAAAAATAATAATAATTGTTCTATAGGTAAACCAAAGGGTAAACCCCTTTTTTTAGTTTTTTTTTTTTTTTTCCCAAAATTTAATTAAAATAGACGTAAGAACTCTTTAGTATTTAAAATGTAATGTGTATGTGTGTCTACATAATTATTCTTTACTGATTTGAAACTATTGCAATTTAAGTTCCTTAGCAATAATTTCAGTTTTAGTTTAATTTATACGTATTTCATTATTTGTATGTTAGCTCAGACATCTGTTGCGACAAATACATCCACATTTTTAGACATGTACTCTGAATATTAGCCGTAATTTAATTTTAAGGTTTTTTTCGGTTTAAAATTTCGATTTCATAAGACGGAAAAAAAAAAAAAAAAACCTAATTTTGAAATATTATAGGACCATAAGTTGTATACTGTGAGAAAAAGTTTTGAAAGCTACACGAGTGTTTGCAACAACAATAATAATAATATATGTCCATAAAACGAGCTCGTTTCATTATACCCCCAAAAAAAAACTCCCGTTGTTATATTAAGAGTAGAACCTTTCAGGAAATTTTATATTTTGGGAGCAATCCTAAATATTTATACATATCTATTACCAATTGTGATTACTATTTATAGATTAGTGCATGAAATGCCCCCAACCAGGGAAAGGAAATTTATCGGAGGTAATTCGCCAACAAAAAATATTTTCCCCTCAAAAAATGTTCATTTTAAAGCATTTTATTTGTTTATTTATCTTCATTTTTTGTATGATAATGCACAGTGTAACTAATCTCATTTAGGAACATTCAAGGTATTTATAAATATCTTTCATAAACGAACGTCTAAGCGTAATTCCCATATACATCCAGATTACATGTGCACTACCAACTATAGAAATATCAACTATAGCTGTCAATTTGTAAGATTATTCCAAAGAAGTAAATGTATTATATTACCAAAAATAAAAGCACATTTACTGGATAATGCAAAATTAAATCCTCACTTTTGAATTCTCCAAAAACTGGAGATCAGAGTATCGGATAATTAACACCTGATTTAGCATTACTGGTGTACTCTTGATTAAGGTATACGAACTACGTTCAGAACCTTGTTTATGCAAAAGCGTATAAATAGATAATATTTATGATATATAGTGTCACTTAGATTAGAAAATGTATATAAAATTGTTTTAAGAATATTATTACAATAAAAAATTATTTAAGTACAATATTTTGACAAAAAATGAAAATAGAATGACCCATTTTCAACATATTCTCCTTTTGTGAAAAAATGCCTCTATTTAGATAATATATCGCCTGTCTATAGTTCAGACCTCTGTACAGAGGCTCAACTAGAATTTTTGAAATATATAACTTAGAAGTGGGTTTATCCATGTTTAACGACAACAGAGGGCAGAAATTTTAAGATAAAAACGCCGATAATTATTTCAATGGGTTGTAACTCTGAAAATAATGTGAATTTTTCAAAAAAAAAAATAGTTCAGACTCACTGGAGAAGTCTTTACTTTATATAAGCACACACACACACAAAGTGTTATTATTTTAGAAGCATTAATTAAATTAATGAATGCTAATTTTAATGATATTTAGTGTCCTTAGATTAGAATACATGTATAAAATAGTTTTATAAGAACGTTATGATGAAAAAAATTATTTAAATACAATATTTTAGCAAAAAAATAACTTAGAATTTACCTTTTCTCAAAATGTTCTCCTTTCATAAAAAGAAATGCTCTATAAAAATAAAATTTTGCTTATATTATTTAAAGACTTTTCCAGAGAGTCTGAACTAGTGCTTTTGAAAAATTCACATTATTTTTAGAGTTACCACCAATTGAAAAAAATGATCGGCGTTTTTTTTCTGAAAATCTATCCCCTCTTTTGCAGTAGAATAAGGATAACTCCACTTCAAAATTTTATAGTTCAAAAATTCTAGTTCAGCCTCTGTACAGATGTCTGAGTTATATACAGGCAAAATATTATTATAATAGAAGCATTTTTCATAAAAGGAGACTGTTTTGAAACATGGTTATTCTATGTTCATTTTTTGTCAAAATATTGTACTTAAATACTTTTTTTTACTGTAATAATATTCTTAAACAATTTTATATATGTTTTCTAATCTAAGTGACACTAAATTACATAAAGATTATCCATTTATAAGCTTTTAAAAATCACGGTTCCGAATGTAGTCTTATGTTTTAAAGATCTTATATGAATTTTTTATTCGTAATACTAATATTAAATTACAGGTGGATCAGAGTACCTGAATAAAAAAATATATGATGACTTTATTTCTGCTCTTCATAACAGCTCTGTATTATTAAGAGAAATATTTCAAATTCAAACGTAATAAATTGTGTTTGCCTCCACTTCAAAAAAATTTCCACTCTACGTCATCGGTCTGAATCCCAGTAGATATAACGTGTTTCGTCCCCTCCACATAGTGGGTCCTTAGTGGCTCAACACGGGCCTACCACAAGCTCGCAACCATGAATCCTGGGCTACTGCATAATCTTGATAAATTCTTTTCTAAGGACTTCAACAAATTACCTTTATGTTTTTCAGGATTAAACATGTGTGTTTTCTTTCACCTATAGAACATACTTCAATAAGCATCAAACGTATATCAATAAATATTATAAATTTTACTTATATTTATTACATCTTGTTATGGAGAATAATTATAAAAGCAAATATACAAATGATAAATACTCATAACTCTTGGAAAACACACACATAAAGTTGAAAGCGTTTTTTGTGTTCATGCGCCAGCAAAAGCCAATATATTAGATTTAAGCTCAACTAATAATGATGGTTTTTAATTATCTTATATATATAACTAAGCATGAATATAAATAGCATATGTTTAACTAGCTACATGCCACCCCCAGTTGCGCGGGTCTTTTCAAGTGTATAACTTTATTCCTGTGGAAATTTCCCTTTCCCCTCTAGATGATAACGCTTCTATGTGTGTATTTGTGTGCGTGTATGTTTTGTGTGTGTGTCTTTAAGTGTTAGCTATGTGTTCATGGTCGCAAATTTGTAGACGCCGTTGTCGTAACTTAGTACACTGATCAAGTCTCGTGTAGAGGGATTGACAACTCAAATATTGTCCTCGTCATATGATATTGCTTCCAAATATTACAAGATTCACAAAAAAAAACCCCTCTTGCTGCTAATGCTAGTAACGTTTACATGTATGAAGTTGCCTAAAATTATATATTTTAGTTTTTAAATTGACTTGAAAAATTTTAATTAATTACAAGAACAAATAATTTTATACATGTTTAGATATTAAAAAATGTATATTTAAATAAAAGATTATGCAATTATAAACTATAAATATCAAAATATTCATCCGTTTATATAAAATAGAAAATGATGGAATGGCAATATGACAGTTTCTTCACCTTATCAGAAATGCCCATTTTAATTATTAATGATATTTAGTTAGCGTTAATGACGGCGTGACCTTTGGCCACTTTTCATGAGGCATCTTTTTTTTTACCCCCAAAAAGATTAAAAGTATCGTTAATTAAAAATCGAGGCACCCCCATGCCACTCATCCCGGGGTTTGGTTTTTGTTTTGTTTTTTGGGTTCCAAATTGACAAAATTTTGGGTATAAAAATTAAAAAAAAGTTTAAAAAGTATTTTCTTCGTAGAGGAGAAAAAAGATATTTTAAAACAATATTTTGCCCAATTTTAAAAGTAATTGCCCTTTTTACCATTTAAAGCTAAATTAAAAAAAAAATAAAAATCCCAAGATATTATTTCCGGGTTTCGTTTAAAAAAAGAATTTAATTTGATCTTAAACTTTTGTAGTTAAAAAGCTTGCTATCCCCAGGTTGACGATAAAAATATTTTTTAAAACCACTTTTAATTTTTACTTTTTTAAAAATTAAAAGCTTCATTAAGGGTTAAAATTCCCGAAATTTGGGGGAAAATGGCCAACTAATAAAAGATCCCAAATTTTTGGGTTGGGGTTTTAGAATTTGCATAAGAACATATAGAAAATATTTTTTTTAAATTTTTGGAAAATTTTCTTTTGCCAATGAATTTTTTTGGGGTTTTTTTTTCTGGGGTTTAAAAAATACAAGGATTTTTTGTGTGTTACTTTTTTTCAAAAAAAATTGATCCGTTATTTTTTCGCTTATATCATAAATTTAATGTTCATAAATTAAAATTTTTCTGTTGTGTTTCATAGAGCGAAATTATAATTTTCAACTTCACTTTTTTCACTTGATACACATACGTAAATACTTGCACAGTATATATATTGAGAGAGAGATACTCGTGTGCAAGATTAAGGAAACTGCATATTAAGTCAAATTTCTGAAAAATCTAATGGGTACATAAAAATCAATATTAACTTCAATATGAATATGAATATGCATTTACTGGAATAAAATGAAGACATTCATCTTTTAAAAGTCATTTTGTGTAGCATATCTTGTAGAAGACAGTAAAAAATCAATGAAATACTAAAGATAAATAAAACTTAAGAAACAGACATTGGAATTTAAGAAATATGGATTTTATGGAAGATATATGGTTTTATGTTTTTCTCTATAAAATATTACTAAGTTTGAAATAAAACTGGAGGAATAAGTAATTTTACCTATTATTTAAATATGTTGGTAACACACACAATAAGTATAAATATATATATTTATATCTATAGGGTTTTCCCGGATTCAACTGATAAATTCAGAGGGATGGTAGTAGGCAGTAAAGGGACAATAAATCAACTTAAAACATGGAGTCTAAAATAATGTTCAGTCTTAGAAACTCGCGATACTAGTAGCCGATACAATGAGCAAGACGAAGAGTGTGGCCAAGGGAATGTAAGAATTTAAAGTGCCTTGGTTGGGTTGAAGAAAATTGAATGTGCGCAAATTTCCCACTTTTCCCGGAGTTGCTGCTAAGAATAGAAACCATTGTAAACCAGAACGTTTGGTTCATGCACGATAATTTACCAGCACATTTTTCATTTCCGCTGCGCAAGCACTTACATGCTACATTTCCCGGGATATGAATTTCACGCGGTGGTTGTGTTATTTGGCCTCCAGGTTCCTAGACCTCAGTTTCTTTAATTTCTTCTTTGGGGCTACCTGAAATCGCTAGTGAATACGACACCAGAAATTACAGTAGAAGATCTCACGGCAAGGATGGTCGTCGCGTCAGCTGGCATCGCCAGCACACCAGATTTATTTGAAGCCATCCGATAATCCTTTGTCCCATGGTATCTGATGTGCTAAGATCTACGCGAAAAATTCATGTGACAATACTGAAATTGCATTTCAAAATCAATGAGACGTATTCTCTTTTGTTTTGGTTTTCATCTAATAAATGGTTTCCCCCCCTTATCACACCTATTAGCCACTGAAACATCCTTTTAGTAGTTTTGGAATTATTCCGTCTTGTAATTTTTGTTTTTATATATGTATATATATATTTATATTATATATAAATTTTCCTATTTTAAAGTACAAGGAATTCCTTTTTTTAGATCTTTTTGTGATGGTTTTTTTGTTATGGTGTTGATGAGAAGTCTTTTGAGGTAATTTTGTTTTTTGTATTGATGACATAGTTTTCCGGCATAACAGGAAGCAGATAAGAGACACAAAACGGGCTGCAGCTAGTTACACACGACAAAGATATGGACTTTCAAACATCTTAGACATTTATATTAAGCGCCAGATCCACGTGACTTCCTCTGACGGAGGCTATGATTGGTGGAAATATGTCGTTTGCTAAATTCTGGTGTAATCTTATTTAAAAAAAAAAATTAGAGAGAGAGAGCTTTTACTTTTCAAGATACAATTACGATTAAATCCCATCGCCAGGCAAGCAATAATTATTTAAGAGCAAGTCTTGAAAGCTATGAGAATAACAAATTATAAAATATTATTCAGGATGAAAAATCTAAGGGAATATTATATATATATATGTAACTTGCTTAAACAAAAGATAAGATCAAAATTTTTCGGGTGCGTGCTTTACGCCTTTTATAAAAATGATAGCTTAAAAAATTATATACATACATTCATATATATATATATATAAAGGTCGCAGAAATATTAAACATTTACATTTATCGAAATATTGTTTATTTAAATAAAAGGGCATACTTTAGGGTTTTAAAAGTTTGTAGCTCTAGTTCTTACAAAAGCCTTCGATTATACCTCGGAAAAAGGACTACAAAATGTAAGAACAATGCACACATGTATCTTTGGTTTCTTCATAAAAATAGGAGTGCATTATGTAGCACAAAGACCGACCTACTTGAAAGTACACGTGGTAGTTATACGCCAGAGGTCTGCAATAAGTCGGAAGAATATAGTAAAATTCGGGGCGTAACGCGTACTTACGTAATCAAGGGCACCTATACTTTAAAAATCTTTTTTTGTTGTTGTTTTGTTGTTTTGTTTTTTTCTTTTTACATATATTCGCCGTATAATGCGCATTGCTGATTTTACAAAGAAACCTGTAAGGTGCATGTGTAATATTTAAATGTAAATTATTTAACCGAGGTGTGCTTCCAATATTTTAAAAAAATAGTATGCTTCTAGAAATACAACTCTTTAAAATGCTAAGAAATGCCATTTCCTTTAAAAAATACTTCATTTCGTTGTATGAAGAAGAAGGATTTGTTTATTCCTATTTCTCTTTTTATTTATTTTTTTTATTAAAAATGATTTTTTATTCTCGGCATATAACACGTACCCTTAAATTTCGATTTTGCTTTCCGAGTTGTAAGTGCGCATTGTACGCCAGATCTTACGACATATAACTCGCTGAGAAATATATCATCCATTCCTCATGATATATAATTAATCACGATTATTGTATAATTATCAATCTACATCATCTCAATCTGAGTATATAAAATAACATTCTTCCTTGATTAACTGAAGAAATATTCCAAATGCCATGATTCTTCTAGATAAAAGGATACCATTTGTTTGGCTGTACACAGAAAATAAATTCTTCTGAGAGGATAATACTAATGTTCCATTAAGCTCTTTCTCAAACGAAATGCACTTGTGCCCAACTCTTTGAGCTGTACAATGATTCCCTTTTAAATAAACACAAACCATGGATCTCTAACATATAATGGAAGATGATGGTTACAGTTTAGACGAATTTGAATCACTAACAGAACGAAGAATGTCTTGGAAGTGAGTTAGTTTCATTATGTTTATTCTTTGAATTAACTGGCATATTAGTGTTGAATATGAAACCTTTAATTTCTGTTTCTGCACTGCTTCACAACTACTGTTTTTAAGCCTTCAATTATAAAATATAGAAATTACACAATCAGAAAGTGAAAATTTAGGATAATAGAAAGGATTCCTGATACCATTGTCGCATTTTACATGCCTCTAAGAACGGACGTCTGTCGTTTCCACAATTTGGCATAATCAGTTTTTACACATTATATTTAGTAATGTGTTGCACTAGAAGCAACTTTATTTTCACCATTTTTTCTTTGCATTTTTCAATTCTGCACATTATTCTTCATTCAATAGTAAACGCCTGTGATATTTATCACAATAGTAATATTTATATACGTTTAAGTTTGTATATATATAAGGATGAAATATTTATAGCCTAAGCAAAATTATATTTCCAATCTAACATTTATTTTTCCATCCTGCACATTTGAGTCTTAAATTAAATAAATAACAGTTTCCTCAGAAAAGATAGTCCAAACATAAGATTCCAATTCTCGACTAATTATTTTTATGATCTTCGCCTGTACATTCACACCCTTTACTCTTCAATCTAAACCTGACTAAAAAAATAATGGTTAAGAAGTTCTGGAAATAAATATAAAGTTCATATAAAAATCAGTATAGTTGGTGTTTGTTTGTCTCTCAGTGAAAATGTTTTCGATGGCTATGTGAATAAGAAACTATTTTCCCTCAAAGTTTTTTTTAATCTAAAAAGTAGTTAACAACTTCATTTCATATTACCCATGTCACCCTATTGTTAAAAGCAGGGAAATTAAATGTACACTATTCGTTTCGACAAGTAAATACTTAAGTGGAACAAGGGATAAAAAAAATACATTCTGCATAGAATAAAAATTTTCTTATTTGAAAAATATACTAGGGGTAACAAAAAAGATACATTTGCAGAAAATATTCCAATAAAAATGTTTTCACTCAAGAAATGCGTGGGTGTCTTTGTTAAAAAAATATTTCATACTTTTTCATCTTTCTCCTTGGTGGAACTGTTTTCATCTAATTCATTATATAACTTCAAATCTTCACTTGAAAATCATTAAATGCTACATTTTATTTTAAGGAGAAAGAAATAAGTAAATGAAAAAAATAATGCGATTATATATTTAGATTTTTTTTGCTTTATATTTAAAAATCATTTTTAAAATCCTTTTTTTGAGAAAAATTGGAGTGCAAATTTTAATTTTTCCTTTCCGTTCAGAATTCATTTTAAAATTCCACGATTATTTATGTTAAAGAATGAAAAAATTATTTTTATCCTTTAACGAATGATCTAAAGGTTTATGTAGATTTTACCTTAAATTTAACATTACAAAGAACATTTTAAATATAAATGAATGAAACAACCAAATAACTCAAATATATAAATAATATTTAAGACTTTTGTGTGCTTCATCAATACATTTATTAATACCAAAAATCTATTGTTTTTAATTTTTTTAAAATAACGGTAATTTTTTT